>JAODAL010015624.1:0-83229 GCA_025379985.1 Phyllomedusa bahiana | reverse complement strand
TCGGCCGTGGGCCGGGCTTTCCTGACGCTTCCAGTTGGTAGGTTGGTTTTTTTACTGTCCCCCCGTATTGGTAGGTGTTTTAAGGTCGCCCCCCCTTTATTTAAAGTAGGTGTGCGTATCATTAACTCCCAAAACCCCCACATACTTATTTGCTTTTAACTTTTAATTCTTTGTCTCATTGCTGGTTACCTTGTATAAAAGTATCATTTTTGTCATACATTGTATACTTTACCTGCCTACCCCACAACTTACATAGGGCCCCCATGGGTAATGGGCAGGTGTAAACCCCTAGGAGGTTATGGCCCTAGGAGGTATAGGGCCCTATAGGCAGGTATTTTCCCTAAGCCAAAGGTATAGGGGTTTAGCATTTAAATTTCCCCCATGGGCAGGTATCTGGCCCATAGGAAGGTATGGCCCCCATAGGCAGGTATGGGGCAAGGATTTTCCATCCCGGTAACAGGGGGTGTATGGCCCCATAGAAGGTAACAGGCGGGTGTAGGGCCCCTAGAAGGAAAACGGGCGGTTTGGCCCCCATGGAGGAACGGCAGGTTTTGGCCCCAAAAGGGGGTAACAGGCGGTTTTGGGGCCCCATAGGAGGAAATAGGCGGGTATTGGTCCCATAGGCGGTAATAGGCAATTTTGGCCCCATAGGCGGGTAATAGGAGGTAATGGTCCCTGGGCAGGTATTGGCAGGTATATGGCCCCCCATAGGCGGTAAGGAAGGTAATGGCCCCACAGGCAGGAAATAGGCGGTTTGGGGCCCCATGGGCGGGAAATGGGAGGTATAGGGTCCCATAGGCAGGTATATGGCCCCATGGCAGGTAATGGGAAAGGGTTTAAAAAGGGCCCACAGGCAGGAAATAGACAGGTTATCCCCCCATAGGCAGTTTAAAAAAATAAAAATACAAGTACTTACCTAAAACCCCTCGCCTGCCCCCATCCGGGCCTCCGCTCCGTCTTTGGTACGGCAGGGTGATGTCTGGGCCGCGCAACACGCTGATGACACGCTGCCTGTCCCGGATACTTGGGAAGGGAGTCTTCGGGGGGTTGGGTCCCTGCGGGCGGAAAGCGCTCGCCTCTAGCAGTGGTATTTCCCCTGCTGCGCTAAAGGGAGTCGATCAGGGGAAGAGACCCCAAACAGGCCCCGGGCCCCCGGCAGCGCCAAATGTGGGCTCTTGGATTAGCCTTCCGCCCATGGCTAAAAGTTTCCTGGCTTGCAGGGCCTCGCGTCCCCTGGCGCCAACAGTATGGTTTTGCCGGGGGTTTTTAGCCATTTTTTGGCCAAAAAATTGGGGTTATACCTGTTTGAATTAAAATTTTAAAAAAATTAAGTTTATGATACATTAAGTTTATAAAATTTTGTAATCATTGACCATTGCCAGGAGTTTAAACGTTTGTTGAATTATTTATTTTGAAGAAAAAATGCTAGTGGGAAAACTGGAAATGGCGGGATGAGACCTATAATGGAAGTTAACTAACAGGGTTACGTTTATTTTAAAGCAATGGTGAAAAAAGAAGGGGGGAATGTGTTGTTTTAGAAAAAACCCCTGTTTGAAACCCATCACTGGGGGAAAATTTTGATACAAAAAGAACAGTGGGTATTATACAGGGGTTAAAAAATAATAAAATGTATTGGGGGTTTTCTATGGGCCCCCAAAATATAACAGAACCCTGGTAGACGTCTCCTCAACAAATAGAGGGGCGGCAAAATCATAATGAGGTTTCATGGCACTTCAATACCCGACATAAATTGGGAAACTGAAAACGGGGCTGTCATAAAGGAAAAGGTTTTTGTCAATAACTAAAGATTTTTTACCTTTCCCAACGGGTGCAGGAGACGACTAGAGGGAAGGCCCTTCTGGACTTAATATTGACTAATAGACCTAAAAGTGTAACAAACGTTCAGGTTGGTGGGCACCTAGGGCATAGTGACCACAATATATTTCCAATTACCCTTTAATAGAGTATTTTTGAGGAGCTACAAAAACACTGAATTTTAGGAAGGCTAACTTTAATCTGCTTTGTAAGGCCCTGAAATGCATTAACTGGGACAAGGTCTTCAAAATTAAGAGAACAGATAATAAATGGGAGATCTTTTAAAAAAAAAAAAAAACAGCTTCAGCAACAATGTGACAGGTACATAACTTTAGGAAATAAAATAATTAGATACAGGAAAAAACAATG
Source organism: Phyllomedusa bahiana (assembly GCA_025379985.1). NCBI lineage: Eukaryota > Metazoa > Chordata > Amphibia > Anura > Hylidae > Phyllomedusa > Phyllomedusa bahiana. The sequence goes on along the minus strand of JAODAL010015624.1, from coordinate 81,045 downwards.
TGGAGAAACAAAGAGTAAAGAAGGCAATAAATAACAAAAAGAAAGCGTTTCAGCTACTTAAACAGGAGGGTAGAAAAGAGACACTAAAAAGATAAAAGGAAAAAAATTAAATATGTAAAATAATGATAAAGGCAGCAAAGCTGGAGACAGAAAGACAGATTGCCAAAGAGAGTAAAATTACCCCTAAAATATTTATTAACGATATAAATAGTAAAAATATTAAAACGGAAAATGTTGGCCCTTTGAAAAGTAGTGAGGGTGACGAGAAAAAAGCAAACCTATTAAACAATTTTTTCTCCACTGTATTTACCGAGGAGGATGACCTTCCTGTTGATGAGCAGAGGGATGAGGTAAACTCCACCTATAATGTTTCTTGTCTAACCCACGAAGAAGTGCAGCTCCGTCTTAAGAAAATTAAAATAAACAAATCACCAGGTCCTGATGGTATATAACCCCGTCTCCAAAGGGAAATAAGTAATGTGATAGACAGGTCCCTATACTTAATATTTATGGACCGTATAATAACAGGGTATGTCCCAAAGGATTGGTGCATAGCAAAGGTGGTGCCAATATTCAAAAAGGGGTCAAAAAGTGATCCTGGAAACTATAGGCCGGTAAGCTTAACCTCTGTTGTGGGTAAAATGTTTGAAGGATTTCTCAGAGATGCTATCCTGGACTATCTCACTGAAAATAAATGTATAACGCTGTTGCAGCATGGGTTTATGAAGGATCGATCCTGTCAGACTACTCTCATCAGCTTCTATGAGGAAGTCCGTGCTAGACTGGATGTGGGTGAGGCACTGGATGTAATATATCTAGATTTTTCTAAAGCATTTGATACTGTGCCACATAAATGGTTGGTAAGTAAAAGGAGAATGCTTGGACTGGGGGAAAATGTGTGCAAGTGGGTAAGCAACTGGCTCAGTGATAGAAAACAAATGGTGGTGATTAATGGTACATACTCAGACTGGATCCCTGTTACTAGTGGGGTACCAAAGGGGTCAGTATTGGGCCCTATCCTCTTTAATATTTTCATTGATGATCTTACACAAGAATTGCAAAGTAGAATATCAATTGTTGCAGATGATACTAAGCTCTGTAAATTTATCAACACAACATATTATAAAGGCAGCTGGATAAGTTAGAGGCCTGGGCAATAAAATGGCAGATGAGGTTTAACACAGATAAATGCAAGGTTATGCACATGGGAAGGAAACATCCATTACATGACTACATGTTAAATGGAAAAACACTGGGTAAAAGTGACATGGAGAAGGACTTCGGAATCCTGGTGGACAGTAAACTTAATTGTAGCAGCCAGTGCAGTCAGCTCCTGCCAAAGCAAATGGGATCAAGGGGTGTATTAAAAGGGGCATAGATGCACATGATGAGAACATAATTCTCCCATTATACAAGTCACTGGTTAGACCACACATGGAATATTGTGTACAGTTTTGGGCACCAGTGTACAGGAAAGACATTGTAGAGCTTGAACAGGTTCAAAGGAGGCAACAAAAATAATCAAAGGATGGGGTGGCCTGCAATACCCAGAAAGATTAGCAAGATTAGGGTTATTTAGTTTAGAGAAAATATGACTTTGGGGGAACATAATGAATAAGTATATAAATAAGTCAGGGGTTAATATCAATATCTCTAAGATCTTTTTATACCCAGGACTGTATCTAGAAAGAGGAGGCATCATCTACGTCTTGAAGAAAGAAGGTTTCTACATAAACATAGAAAGGGATTCTTTACTGTAAGAGCAGTGAGACTGTGGAACTCTCTGCCAGAGTGACTTCACTAACAGAGTTCAAAAAGGGTCTGGATACATTTCTAGATGTAATATAACAAATTATAGTGACTAGGATTCTGGAGAAGGGTGGTTGATCCAGGGATTTATTCTAATTGCCAGATTGGAGTCGGGAAGGAATTTTTTCCCTAAAATGAGAACAATTGGCTTCTACCTAATGGGGGTTTTGCCTTCCTCTGGATCAACGCTATAGGACAATAGGATGAACTGGATGGATAAATGTCTTTGTTTGGCTTTACAAACTACACTGTCAAACACTAAGGCCCCGTTCACACGGCTTATTCACGGCGGATTTGTGCGCCGTATTGAGCGCACAAATCCGCCGTGAATACGGGGCGGGACGGGGGCGGGGCCGGAGCGCGGCGGGGGCGCCGCTCCCGGCCCATAGAAATGCATTGTTTACGGCGCGTCGCGCCGTAAATAATGTGCATGCCACTTTCTCCCCCCGCGGCGGATTTGCCGAGCGGGGAGGAGCGACGGAATCCACTGTTCTCTATGAGAGCAGTGGATTACCGTAATGACTCCGACAGATTGGCGCCGTATTGAAGCGCAAATCCGGCGCGGAATACGGCGCCAATCCGTCGGCAAATAAGCCGTGTGAACGAGGCCTTAAGGGGACATGTCTGAAAATTGTCTTTGTCTAAGACTTTGCTTGTTGCCCATAGCAACCAATCAGCGTTCCCCTTTCATTTCATATAGTGCTCTGAAGAAATGAAAGGGGCACTCTGATTGGTTGCTATGGGCAAAAAGAAAAGTTTTAGACCAAGACAGTTTTCAGACATGTCCCCTTAAATGCACTGCACTGTCATACACAACATACATTATAGGCACGCATTAAACTGCCATACACTGTATTCTCCATACACTGTATACTCCACATGCATTATATTGTCATACATTATACTATCATACATGGTATACATTACATTGTTATACATTGTCATACACTACATAGTCATAAACTGTATAAATTACATAGTCATACACTATATACATTAGATCGTTATACATTACAATATCATACACTGTATACATTACATTGTTATACATTGCCATACACTGCATACATTACATTGTCATACATTGTATATATTAGACTATCATACACTGCATACGTTACATTATGATATACTGCTACTGCATACATTACATTCTTATACATTACACTATCATACACTGTATACATTACATTGTATATATTACACTATCATACACTGTATACATTACATTGTAATACATTACACTATCATACACTGCATACATTACATTATCATACACTGTATACATTACATTCTTATACATTACACAACCATACACTGTATACATTACATTGTATATATTACACTATCATACACTGCATACATTACACTATATGTATTACACTATCATACACTGCATACATTACATTGTCATATATTGTATATATTACACTATCAAATACTGCATACATTAAATTGTTATACATTACACTATCATACACTGCATACATTACATTGTTATACATTACACAACCATACACTGTATACACTACATTGTAATACATTACACTATCCTACACTGCATACATTACATTGTTATACATTACACTATCACACACTGCATACATTGTTATACATTGTATAAATTACATTCTTATACATTACATTGTCATACATTACATTCTCATACATTACACTATAATACACTGCATACATTACATTGTCATATATTGTATATATTACACTATCAAATACTGCATACATTAAATTGTTATACATTACACTATCATACACTGCATACATTACGATACATTACACAACCATACACTGTATACATTACATTGTTATACATTGTATATATTACACAACCATACACTGTATACACTACATTGTAATACATTACACTATCATACACTGCATACATTACATTGTTATACATTACACTATCACACACTGCATACATTGTTATACATTGTAAAAATTACATTCTCATACATTACACTATCATACACTTCATACATTCCATAGTTACACATTTCCATACACTGTATACATTATTGTCATACATTACACTATCATACACTGCACACATTCCATAGTTACACATTTCCATACACTGTATACATTATTGTCATACATTACACTATCACACACTGCACACATTCCATAGTTACACATTTCCATACACTGTATACATTATTGTCATACATTACACTATCACACACTGCACACATTCCATAGTTACACATTTCCATACACTGTATACATTATTGTCATACATTACACTATCATACATTCCATAGTTACACATTTCCATACACTGTATACATTATTGTCACACATTACACTATCACACACTGCACACATTCCATAGTTACACATTTCCATACACTGTATACATTATTGTCACACATTACACTATCACACACTGCACACATTCCATAGTTACACATTTCCATACACTGTATACATTATTGTCACACATTACACTATCACACACTGCACACATTCCATAGTTACACTTTTCCCCATTACACTGTATACATTATTGTCATACTTTTACACTATCACACACTGCACACATTCATAGTTCCCACATTTCCATACACTGTTTTACATTATTGTCATACATTACACTATCACACACTGCACAACATTCCATAGTTACACATTTCCATACACTGTAAAACATTATTGTAATACATTACACTATCACACACTGCACACATTCATAGTTACACTTTTTCCATACACTGTATACAATTATTGTCATACATTACACTATCAAACACTGCACACATTCATAGTTACACATTTCCATACACTGTATACATTATTGTCATACATTACACTATCACACACTGCACACATTCCATAGTTACACATTTCCATACACTGTATACATTATTGTCATACATTACACTATCACACACTGCACACATTCCATAGTTACACATTTCCATACACTGTATACATTATTGTCATACATTACACTATCACACACTGCACACATTCCATATTTTACACATTTCCATACACTGTAACATTATTGTCACACATTACACTATCACACACTGCACACATTCCATAGTTACACATTTCCATACACTGTATACATTATTGTCATACATTACACTATCACACACTGCACACATTCCATAGTTACACATTTCCATACACTGTATACATTATTGTCATACATTACACTATCATACACTGCACACATTCCATAGTTACACATTTCCATACACTGTATACATTATTGTCATACATTACACTATCATACACTGCACACATTCCATAGTTACACATTTCCATACACTGTATACATTATTGTCATACATTACACTATCATACTCTGCACACATTCCATAGTTACACATTTCCATACACTGTATACATTATTGTCTTATGTCATAAATTACACTCATACACTGCTTACATTCCATAGTTACACATTTCCATACACAGTATACACTACATTGTAAAACATTACACTATCATACACTGCATACATTGTTATACATTGTATATATTACATTCTTATACATTACATTGTCATACACTACATACATTACATTGTTATACATTGTATATATTACATTCTTATACATTACATTGTCATACACTACATACATTACATTGTTATACATTACACTATCACACACTGCACACATTCCATAGTTACACATTTCCATACACTGTATACATTATTGTCACACATTACACTATCACACACTGCACACATTCCATAGTTACACAATTTCCTTTACACTGTATAACATTATTGTCATTACATTACACTACCCACACACTGCACACATTCCATAGTTACACATTTCCATACACTGTATACATTATTGTCATACATTACACTATCACACACTGCACACATTCCATAGTTACACATTTCCATACACTGTATACATTATTGTCACACATTACACTATCACACACTGCACACATTCCATAGTTACACATTTCCATACACGTAATACATTTTTGGGTCACACATTACAATATCACACACTGCACACATTCCATAGTTACACATTTCCATACACTGTATACATTATTGTCACACATTACACTATCACACACTGCACACATTCCATGGTTACACATTTCCAGACACTGTATAGATTATTGTCACACATTCCCACTATCACCACTGCACACATTCCATAGTTACACATTTCCATACATGTTTACATTATTGTCACACATTTACACTATCACACACTGCACACATTTCCATAGTTAACATTTCCATACACCTGTATACATTATTGTCACACATTACACTACCCACACACTGCACACATTCCATAGTTACACTTTCCATAAAATGTAAAACATTATTGTCACACATTACACTATCACACACTCCCACACATTCCATAGCTCAAAATTTCCATACCAATGTATACATTATTGTCAACACATTACACTATCACACACTGCACACATTCCATAGTTACACATTTCCATACACTGTATACATTATTGTCACACATTACACTATCACACACTGCACACATTCCATAGTTACACATTTCCATACACTGTATACATTATTGTCACACATTACACTATCACACACTGCACACATTCCATAGTTACACATTTCCATACACTGTATACATTATTGTCACACATTACACTATCACACACTGCACACATCCATAGTTACACATTTTCCATACACTGTATACATTATTGTCACACATTACACTATCACACACCCCACACATTCCATAGTTAAAACATTTCCATACACTGTAATACATTATTGTCATACATTACACTATCACACACTGCACACATTCCATTAGTTACACATTTCCATACACTGTATACATTTTGTTCATACATTACACTATCACACACTGCAACACATTCCATAGTTACACATTTCCATACACTGTATACATTATTGTCATACTTTTACACTATCACACTGCACACATTCCATAGTTACACATTTCCATACACTGTATACATTATTGTCATACATTACACTATCACACACTGTATACATTATTGTCATACATTACACTATCACACACTGCACACATTCCATAGTTACACATTTCCATACACTGTATACATTTTTGCCCATACATTACACTATCACACACTGCACAACTTTTCCATATTTTACACATTTTCCATACACTGTATACATTATTGTCATACTTTACACTATCACACACTGCACACATTCCATTAGTTACACATTTCCATACACTGTATACATTAATTGTCATACATTACACTTTCACACATTTGACACAATTCCATGTTACACATTTCATACACTGTTATACATTATTGTTATACATTACACAAATCACACACTGCACACATTCCATAGTTACACAATTTCCAAAACACTGTATACATTTATTTTCAGACATTACACTATCACACACTGCACACATTCCAAAAGTTACACATTTCCATACACTGTATACATTATTGTCATACATTACACTATCACACACTGCCACACATTCATAGTTACACATTTCCATACACTGTATAAAATTTTTGTCATTACATTACACTATCCACACACTGCACACATTCCATAGTTACCATTTCCATACACTGTATACATTATTGTCATACATTTACACTATCACACACTGCACACATTCCATAGTTACACATTTCCATACACTGTATACATTTTGTCATACATTACACTATCACACACTGCACAAAATTCCATAGTTACAATTTCCATACACTGTATACATTATTGGGTCATACATTCCCACTATCACACACTGCAAAACATTCCATAGTTACACATTTCCATACACTGTATACATTACATTGTCATATATTGTATATATTACACTATCACACACTGCACACATTCCATATTTTACCACATTTCCATACACTGTATACATTATTGTCATACATTACACTATCACACACTGCACACCATTCCATAGTTAACACATTTCCATACACTGTATACATTTATTGTCATACATTACTATATCACACACTGCACACATTCCATAGTTACACTTTTCCATACACTGTATACATTATTGTCATACATTACACTATCACACACTGCTTCCATAGTTACACATTTCCATACACGGGTATACATTTTTGGGTCATACATTACACTATCACACACTGCACACATTCCATAGTTACACATTTCCATACACTGTATACATTATTGTCATACATTACACTATCACACACTGCACACATTCCATAGTTACACATTTCCATACACTGTATACATTATTGTCATACATTACACTATCACACACTGCACACATTCCATAGTTACCTTTTTCCATACACTGTATACATTATTGTCATACATTTACACAAATCACACACTGCACACATTCCATAGTTACCCCATTTCCATACACTGTATACATTATTGTCATACATTCCCACTATCACACACTGCACACATTCCATAGTTACACATTTCCATACACTGTATACATTATTGTCATACATTACACTATCATACATTCCATAGTTACACATTTCCATACACAGTACACATAACACTGTCACACACGTCCCTGGCCTCCGTGTGGTTAATAACACACGTGCACAGTGTTGGGCAGAAGACAATGCAGAGCTGTGTCTGGGCTCGGAATGGATTAGGTCACACAGCGCTCCTACACCAGGACTACACCAGCTGGATCTTCCCTGCAGAAACTTTGGCGAGGACTAGGTGTGGCCGCAGCTTCCTATCTCGGAGCTGCTCCCTGTCCCAGGAGTGTGGGCGGGGCCGAGCAGTAAACTTTCAGAGTCCCGACCCTGAAGTTGTGCAGAGCGGCGGCTGCTCCAAGGAGATCTCTGCGGACACTGGGGCCTCGACTGCTCTTCACTGAGAGAAGCTGTGGATCTAGCAGGTGTTCAGGTGAGCGGCCCACGTGCCTGTGTGAAGTGTGTGCACCTGACCACATACATACTGACTGCAGCCCAGGCTGTATACAGGGAGCTGCCCGGATTGGGACCTTCAGGGTTTGGGAAATCTACTGTAAAATATTCTTATTTATTATGAAATATATAAACGTAACATTAATGGGGGCTCCAAAATTCTGGAGTGCTTGGGGATGATAAAAGAGAAAAGTAACTTGTAAGTTCTCTCATCCCAGTGTCAGCAGTGCTCCAGCCGATGGTGTCACCGGTCATTCTCACCAGATATTCCCAGGCTGCAGCAATCTCCTCTATTATATACGGCCTAAGACCACTGAGGAGGATTGACTATAGCAGTGTTCCCCAACTCCAGTCCTCAGGACCCACCAACAGGTCCTGATTTCAGGATCTCCCGCAGAATGCACTGACAATAATTCTATCACCTGTGCAGAATGCACTGACAATAATGATATCACCTGTGCAGAATGCACCGACCATAATAATATCACCTGTGCAGAATGCACTGACAATAATGATATCACCTGTGCAGAATGCACTGACAATAATTCTATCACCTGTGCAATACTGAGAAAATCCTGAAAACCTGACCTGTTGCTGGGTCATGAGGATTGGAGTTGGGGACCCGTGGGCTATAGAGTCACGTGTGCACCGATCCTGACGTGATCAGCGGGCACGCCAGATGCGCCAGAGGATTTAAAAAAGGTGATTTTTTTTTTTTTTTTTTATTTATTTTATTTTAGAGCATCCCAAATCACTAATGAGCATTATTGAGTTTTAGAACTTCCCTTTTAGCAGAGTATCAAAAGTAAAGATAAAAATTGCCTTCTAAACACATTCATTCCAGCCCGGTCCCAGTGATCCCGGCATATGAAGTCACCATGCATTCTGCACATGACCCTGCAGCAATTCTCAGGCCGCAGCGGTTACATGTGATCTAGGGAACAAAAGAGCGCTGCGGCCTGTGAATAGCTGCAGGGTCACTGGAATGGCTGGGTTTACGAGGTAAGTTTTTTTTATTTTTTCTATTATTTTGATCATGGACTGACAATAACTTAGTACTTTGGAGCAGATTTTCTCTTTATAATGTGTTGAATTTCACTGTGGTTTTGGATGCAGATTAGAACCATTTAGAAGGGCTAATTTGTCTTGTCTGCATAAGGCTGCTTTCACACAGCGCAGTTTTAACTTTGCTCCAATTAAACTGCCTTTATTACCAGCACGTTTCATTCATTTTTCTAAGGGTGCTTTCACATGGTGCGTTTTTTGCACAGGATGGTACAGCAATTATTGCTGCACAAACGCTTTAAAAAAGTGTCAAAAAAGCACCATGTGAAAGCCTCCTAAGGGTGCTTTCACACAATGCAGTTTTAACTTTGCGCCATTTAAACTCCCTTTATTACCAGCAAGCTTCTTTCATTTGTCTAATTTGTTCAGAAAGGTGTTTCAATTAATGGTATGTTCACACGGTGTAATTGCAGGGCGTAGTGTTTGGGAGTCGCGCTGATCGGCGTGTATTCCCACGGCCCCATAGACTGTTATGGCGTTTACGTGTCACTTATCACCCTGGGCGTACAATATGATCGTATTGTACACCTGGGAATAGGAGGCGTAATCCATAGTTCTCTATGAGAGCTATGAATTACCATAATTTCGGCACGCATCTCGCTCGTATTAGAGTGCAAATACACGGGAAATGTGTGCCGAAATTAGCCCGTGTGAACATACCCTAAGTAATCAATTACTGTGTTTGAAGTCTTGTGGATTACAAACGCACTAATTGATCACTCACTTTTCAAACAGTTTAGAGAAGTGAAAGAAGCTTGCTGGTAATAAAGGCAGTTTAATTGGAGCGCAGTTAAAACTGCACCAAAACTGCGCTGTGTGAAAACACCTTAATGCAGCATCCATGTGTCAGCAAGTGACAGGTCTTTCACAACAAGCATGCCAGACATACAATACAAATGTGCAAATAAGGAAAAATAGGAGAGAGCTGCCTGCAGTCATAGCTGTGTGTTTGTTACTCAGGAGAGAGCCTTTGTTCCAGCACAGTCTCTTCTCGGTTGTCTGTTAGTTTCTGCCAGTGGCAGTCAGAAAATCACCGTTGAGTGGTTTCGTGTCACACTGAGCTCCATCTCTTTATGCCAATCTAAAGCTGCACACAATGGACAAAATGCACCAGAATTCTGGTTTATTTTGTAGCAAATAACTGGTGTACTAATGCTAAGTGCTAGATTTTTTTATTTTTTTTTTGTGTGCTTTTTGTGCCTTACTGGACTGTGTAGAAGAGTGAGGCTTAGTATATTTGATGGTGAGTTTTCAAGAGTACTAGCTCTCCATCAGGCATGATGTTATACAAGAAACTCAAAAATCAGAGTTTTATGCACACTTGACAGTGATTGTTAAATAATGGTGTACTCGGCCTTTAAAGGGTATCGCCTAATTTCTTTAATCTTCTACTGCTTTCTATGGCTAGCACAGTACAACACTAATTACTAGACTATAGGGTGTAGGGGTGGGGTGTAGAGAAAGATATGCGACTTTGAGGGTATGTTCACATGGTTTATTTGCTGGGGGTAATTGCTCTACAATTAGTCCAAAGTACGCTCCGCAAATACAGTAAAATCATAACACGTCGGGGAAAGTGGAAGTCAATGGAAGCGCAGTAGGAAGAACAAGATGTACTTTCAAATAGCCGGCGTATACAGTGGCATGCACAGGTACAGGCTGTTAAACACCTTGTGAACATACCCTAAGGCCATGTTCACACGGCTTAAAATGGGCCGTATTTCGGTCCGTAATTACGCGCCGAAGTGCGCCAATTACGGGCTGAAAACGGCCCATTCATTACGGTAATCCACAGTTCTCATGAAAACTATGGATAACGTCTCCTCTCCCCGCCCGGTGAAGCCACGGCGGGAGATAATTGACATGTCACTTTCTAGCGGCGTATACGCGCCGCTAGCAGTGATTGTCTATGGGCCGGCGAAGTGCCGGCCTCCCGCTCACTCCCCCGCTCCCGCCCCGCCCCCGGCCACACGGCGTAATTGCGGGGCGAAATTACGCCCCGCAGTTAAGCCGTGTGAACATAGCCTAAAGGTGCAAAGTAAGTGAAAAGAGAGGTGGGGAAAAAAAGTATCTAGTACGTAAAGCAAAAGGCCCCAAATTATTTCAAGGGATTAAGACAAAGTGGTAAATTTAACCTTCTCTCTTCTGCCTTGTCTTATTATAAGGTAGTTGTCTGATGTCCCCACCCAAAAAAAATGGCTATTTATTTTACATCCCACCTCTTTTTAATCTCCAGCTGAATCCAGTATTAAAGCTCTATTGTTTTTTTTTCATCACTTTTAGTCAGAATTTAGGAGATATTGGATGGGCACCAATGAAGCTCCAATGTGCGACATATAATTGTATTGAAACATTAGAAAAAGAAGAACGGTAGAAAAATTTGTTAAAATTGCACATGAGCTAAAATAGAGAATCTTTATTGTTCAAAGACCGACATACGGAGGATTGAAAACATTTAAACTTAACCAAAAAGGTATAGGGCAGTATACAGGCAGCCATGGTACCTATCATGCTGAAACACCCAGAGCAAAAAGTGTATAATACATCCAAGATCATTGTTGGATTTAGGTGTTTACGGCCCATCAGTAGAACTTCATTCTGGGGGTTCACCTGTGGAGTTGATTCTAGGGCCCACCAATGGAGTGGGTTCTGGGTGCTCACCCTACAGCTGCTGCACATGACTTGCCACTTAGCATATGTTCACACGGCTTATTTTGGGACGCATTTCACCACGTATTGAGAGTGTACTGCGCTCTTATATGGGCGAAATGTGCCCCAATAATTACGGTAATCCATAGCTCTCATAGAGAACTATGGGTTACGCCTCCTCTCCCCGGGCGTACAATGCGATCGTATTGGAGGCGCGGGGAGATAATTGACATGTCATTTATTCATGGCGCTTACGCGCCGCGAGTAACGGCAGTCTATGGGGCCGGCAGGCTGCTGGTCCCTCCGCATCGCAGGAGTACGCGCCGATCAGTGTGAGCTCCCGAACACCTGGCGTAATTGCAGGGCGCACAGTACGCCCTGCGATTAGCCGTGTGAACTCTGCCTCTTTCTGCCTTTATTCCTTCCGCCAAGGAAGTACATGCCTTTCAAAAGAAACTCCAGGTCTGCTATGGGGGGATTCTCATGTGGGCTAGTTCAAGCCTTACGAAGATGGCAGATATGATCAAAACAGATAAATGGCAAATAAAACTGCTCAAGTAAAATTAATATGTGATGAAAAATATAAAGGTAGCTAGATCTGCAGTAGAGTTAAAAGTTAAAGGGGTTTTCTCACTACATTGATTTATCTTACCTCAGTCCTGTTTTCTTGGTTTCACTTTGAATTCAGGGGTATGTTTACTAGCTTCCACTAGACTGCTGTAGAAGCCAGGTCTGTAGCTATAGCAACCAGTGCGGGCAGCCTATCATGAGAGACTGAACAGATCTGTAGCTATAACGACCTGAGGAGCTGATGCAGCCCATACAAGAGGGGATATCTCAGAATAGGTAGGACACTGTTAATGGACACATATTGCAAAGTGACTTGTTTATGCAAGACCTTTAACATAAAAATAAATCCTTGTAGTGAGTCAACCCCTTTAAGTAGTTTTTCTGGGAGTTTGAAAGGCCCTTTTACAAAGTGTACTTTTTCACCATACTGTAGTAGAATACCAGATTTCCTCATCACTGCAGGCTGTTGTAGATCAATGGTTACATGTTTTGCATGCAGGAAAATGAAATCATTCTTGTTTTTTGCTACATGTTGTTGTAACCTCTTATCTTATCGTTACCTGTATCTATACATGGTATATCATTGTACTAAACCTGAGAGACAGGTTTGCACACATTCTCTGTTGTTCTAATATCAGTCCTACAGGTGTTGCTCAAACGTTGTTGGCCCTTAAAAAAGGGCCTGGCAATCACTATCCTCCTTGCCCTTTGTGCTGTTTACCTATCAGCTTACTCGTTCACATAATCTGCGTAAAGAAAGCAGGGCTGTGGAGTCGGAGTCAGTGCCTATTTTGCAGGAGTCGGAGTCGTCATTAAAGGGACCGACTCCGACTCCCAAAATATATAATAAGTTGGTCCAGTTAGTTTGATGCAAAGAGCAAGAGGAATTGGGTCCGGCCATTGCTGCTGCTCCCGTATCTTCAGCCTCATCAAATGAGGAGTGTAATTGATGACATGGAGCCGGCAAAGCGCTGCCCCAGGGGGAAAGATTCCGCTCCCACAGCAAACAGATTTCAGCAAAATTTTTCACCTGCTTTCAAAGAAGTAGAAGAGTTCAACCATTCATCAAAACTGACTGTGGCTGAGGCAATTCCTTTATACCCTGACATTGTTAGAGATGTTGCCCCTGTAGTCACTGCTTTACCCCCAAGTTAGTGTAGAGAGGCCGTTCTCTAGCCTGGAAATAATGAGGTCAGATGTGAGGTCATGTATGCAGGATCTGATGGAGGCAATAGTATTTCTCAGAACAAATTCAGAGACTCCACAAATGTTCCTGCAGTGTTTTGCATATTTACAATTTTTTTGTGTTCTAAAGTCATATCCAATAAATATATTGTACACTGACAAGCAAAATGGTAACAATGTTTTAAACTTTTGAGACTTTCAGGTTCCATATCTCACCATCCACTACAGCTTTGTACATGAGGCTACTGTAATTTTATATAGTCATCTTACCTATCTACATAAATTTGACTTGCAAGTATTTAGCATCTGCTTAGTTCTCAGATTCTTTCCTGTAACTGCATTGTTACTGTTCTGCTCCTAAAAATCAAAATGTTAATTTGTATTATTTTGTTAGTATTTGGGAAATCCACCTTTGGTTTTCAATACTGCCTGAATCCTTCTGGGCTCTGAATCAGATTCAAGCAGGTCTTAACCAAAATCTGATCCCAGGTCTCTTCTACACATTCCCAATGTTGGTGCAGACTGGACTTGGATACAAGCTTTTTCTTCAACTCTACCCACAAGTGTTCAAAACATTGTTACCCTTTTGCTTGTCAGTGTCTGTTCTACCTAAATAGCTTGATTATTGTATCATAAGGTGATAAACAGCCTGATGTTACCATCTTACTACAGTAAAGTTATCACTTAAACATGCGCCGTGTATGAGGGATTCGGGAGTCGGATTCGGAGGTTTGGGAAATTGAGGAGTCTGAGTCGGGGCTTTGGCTTGCCGACTCCACAGCCCTGAAAGAAAGTGTATGTAGATGCTTTACTCCTTGTGTTCTTTTTTAGTGTTTAATTGTAAATTGCCAGCATGCAGTAAGAGGAGGTGGATTAGGCTATGTTCACACGGCAGTAATTATGGGACGTATTTCGCCCGCAATTACGCCGTGTGCTCGGGGACAGGGCATTAGTCCGCCGGCCCCATAGACATTCATTATTCTTGGCGCATACACGCCGTGAATAAATCACATGTCGCTTCTCTCCCCGCTCAGCGTATTGTGCGAGCAGGGAGAGGAGACGTAATCCATAGTTCTCTATGAGAACTGTGGATTACCGTAACGACCGGGACGTATCTCGCCCAAGGGGCGAAATACGGGACGAGATAAGTCCCATTATAAGCCGTCTGAACATAGCCTTACAGTGTTGGCTATTATTTCTATGACCCACTAAAGCAGGGGTCTCCAACTCCAGTCCTCAAGCAGCAAGTCATGTTTTCTGGCTTTCCTTAGCATTGCACAGGTGATTTAATTATGCTGCACAGGTGATAGAATTATTGTCAGGGTATGTTCACATGGCTTATCTCACGTGTTTTGCCGCATAATGCGCTTAATACGCAGCGAAACGTGCGCCGCAATTACGCTACGGATTACACGTTGTTCCCCCACGCGTACAATACGATTGTATTGTACGTGCGGAGGGAGAATTGACATGTCAATTATTAACGGCAAATATGCGCCACTGACAATGTATGTCTAGGGGGCCAGTGCCCGGCCGCCCTCCCTGCTATGGAATTACGCGCTGATCAGCACATGGTTCCAAAACTCCCGGCGTATTGCACCGTTAACACCGTAATAAGCCGTGTGAACAGAGCCGCAGTGCATTCTGTGGGAGATCCTGAAAACATGACCTGTTGGTGGGTCCTGAGGACTGGAGTTGGGGAACTCTGCACTGAAGGACGTCTTTGTGGAGGCCTACCTGCTTCTATCGGAAATATCTGTATTTCTACTTTTAATTGCTTTGTAAACATTGCTATTTTCATTGCAAATAGAGACCAATGAGGGTGACTTCAGGCTCATCACCTGTCACTGCTAAAGGGGGAACTACTAGTCCTCATGGCCTAGCCACTTGGGGCTTGCATCTCCAATCTCATCCTTTTTGTCCGATCATATGGGAAGAGAGATGCACAGGATTTGGCTAAACTATTTAGTATATTGATTGGAAAGTATTATTTGGTCAGTTCATGATTCTATACTGGGAGTACCTCTTGTCATGTTATAAGAAGGGTCATTCATAGAAGGTACAGCCAGGGCACCAACCGTGTATATCAGTGGCTTATAGATAGGAACGAGCTCCCGAAAGTTGTCTCAGAATGGAGTGTTTGCACTTGCGCGCATCTCTCCATTTTGTTTTATGGGAGTTCTGATTACATCCAAGCGGTGTCCATTTGACGACACTTTCGGTGGCCCTTTCCTGAGATAAGTGTAAGTCTAAACTCTGGGACCCGCACCTATCAGACTTTGATAGCATATCCTATTGATATGCCATGAAAGTGCATGGTCAGAAAACTCCTTTTGAAGGGGTTGTCTCACTACAAAGATTAGCTTTAAACCTGTGGGATAACTGAAGACTTTTTCCCCAAATACATTGCTTTGTTTATTTTGCTTTGTTGAAGAGATAAAGGATTTTATCTGCTCTCAGTTTCTGACATTCTCTTCCATTCTTTCTCTGCTAATTGTGTTATCTGACAGATAGTGTCTTTGCAGCATGCACTGTGCATGCCGCTATATGCTGGGCATTTTAAAATTGCGCGTTGGCCAGCATGTACTCCTAAAACACTCTGTGCAGCTTTCACTTCTTTCTCCCGGCACGTAATGCATGTCTGGGAAAAAAGGCAGGTAATCATAGCTTTCAATTAGAGCTCTTAATTACCGTATTTGCCTGGTATATTTAGGGCATATTACAGCGCTATTACGTGCCTAAATATGCCCCTCAAAGATACCGTGTGAACATACCCTAGCAAACAAAAAATAAAATTAATTACTTTTGTTTAATTTGAGCTCTGGAGCGCTCTGCTTTATAAATAAGATCTCATGATAACATGCTAATCACTGCTATAGAACTACCCACAGCCTAACCAGGAAGAGACAGCATGATTCTAAAGCTGTCTATAGCTCTGTGAAACAGCATGGTGAGACAACCTCTTTAAGGTCGATCCTGTAGAAAAAAAAAAGGTCTAATAATATTTTAGGAATAAAATCATAAATAGTCTTCTGCAGAACATTTTGGTAACATTAGGTCAGAGCTTGGGTCCATTATAAAGTCTTTAGATATACAAGTCGGCCAGTCTGACCCATATTGAAAATACTATGGCAAGTAGAGGATATTCCCATACATGGTGATTCCATGTGTATACTTCGGGCTTTTTTTCACTTTGTGTTAACTACGCTTTTTAGCTCTGTCTCTGGGACGGACAGTATGGACCCTGAGACGCATCTAACAATTAGCAGTGAGATTATCACTGCGGGCAATGAGGAACACGCAGCGGCGATCTCTCATGTGAACGCCGCTGCGTGCTCCTCATAGCCCACAGTGATGTTCTCACTGCTGATTGTTTAGATCCGTCTCAGGGTCCGTCCTGTCCATCCCAGAGACGGATCTAAAAAGCATAGTTAACACAGAGTAAAAATGCTGTGTGGACAAGCCCTTATTCTGACTATTTTGCTCTTTAGCTTATTTAACCACTCCTAGACCCCAGACAAACTCTAAACATCTGGGTGGTCTGCAGGTGACTTAACAAGGAAGTTCCTGATTGCCACTGTAGAGTCTGCAGCTGTACCGAGAGGTAGCAGTTTTGGGTTGGAGAGTCACTGTCAGTGACAGCCAGGTTCTCTCTCTGAAGAGAAGGCAAAGATGGCTTATTGTATACACATTCTTTTTCTGACCAATGTAAAAATAAAGGAAAAAAACTGCAGCTTTTAGTCTGGACCATTATGGCTCTAACACCATAAATAACCAATATAAAAACGCCCTTAATAGAAAGATGACATAGTTACAAAACTTATTTTAGTGGCACTTTTTAATATACAAAAAAAAACTAATAAAACGTTTCTTTTTTTTTATTCCAACCATTTTCCCTGATATCTAATGTAAAAACTGCTTCAAAATAAAGCTTTATATACTTAGGGAAATAGCCCAAAAACATTGTGGCGCAAGAAAGTGTTCAAACTTATGTGTACTGATAGTAAAAGGTATCTGGTCAGGAACGAAGCAGCCCAGACAAGAGGTAGCAAAACTATGTTAATTCTCACGGTTGTAATCTATTCTTAATCTCTCTTCATGATAGGCAAACTAATATAAATATGTTCAGTGTCAGTTGACAGTCAACAGTCAAATTTTTAAGTCTCGATACTTCAATTATTTTTACATGGGAGTTTATCTGTGTAGATGTGTATTCCGCAGCAGAGGCATATGACTTGATTTACAGATTGAACCTGTAGACATTTAAGTGACTACAGTGCAGTTACATCTAGGGACTCACCAGAGGCCTCTTCTATGACTGGAATTTTTCTGTTTCCCTTTCTTTTTTTTTTTCTCCTTCTCCATCCATTTCAAACCACCATGATTTCTCCCGGCCACAACTCGTCCCTGCAAAATTTACCACACAAACATCTTAGGGTACGTCTTTTAGTCCATGTAACGTACACTTTTTAGCTGTGTGTTTGGATATATCTGTCAGTCCCCAAACAGACCCAAACACGCAGCTAACAAGTAGCAATGTGCTTTTATATTGCTTTTAATACCAGACACGCATCGGCGTTCACACGAGTGATCGCCGATGCGTGTCTCACTGCGTCTTTCGGATCAGTCTTTCGGATCCGTTCCAAGAATCATGTCAATTCTTTGTCCGAAAGACGCAGCAGGAGCCCTATTTAAAATGATAGGGTGCGCTCCTGCTTTATCCAACACGCAGCTGTTGGATATGTTTCACATGCGATTGCTGCAGCGTTTTTGGATCCGATTTTCAGATCCAAAAACACTGTGTGAACATACCCTTAGCATTCAATTTTTTTTCAGAACTTCTCTACCTTTGCTCACCTCTGTACAAATTCCACCTGGGGTGATAGGTGTAGGTGGAAAGGTTATGGGGTTGTGGGATAGTGGGACAGCCTCCTTGTGTTTTCTAAGTAAAATCCCATGCATGACAGTTGTAAAATGTTTCTTTGTATTCTACTGTTTGGCCACAAGATGCCGCTATGTCCAGTTTTCAGTATATGCAAATGAGGGACATGGTATAAGACTGGCACATGTAGCAGCCATTTTGAGAATCTTCTGAGATTCTGAGGAGAACAGACAGAGACTGAGCTAAAGGAGCCAGGATTCACAGTCGTTCCAGGGACAGAGGAGAGCCTGCCTGTCTATACAGACGCCATCGCAGAGGGAGAGAGAGAACTCCTGGGCAAGAAGGACAAGCTGCCAAGATAGAGAGGACTGTCTGCAGCCGGACCATCCACAAGGATCTGCACCTGAGAACAGGAATTGCCGGCCATCTTTAAGGTACCTCAGCGGATGCGTGCACGCCAACGAGTTCAGGACTGGGAGAAGGCCTGATATTAGTTTATTTAGTTAGGCTCAGTTACAGGCTAAAGGAGGGTTTCCCAAATACATCTTCCTGTTCAGGACTTGGAGCGTTTACTAGTGCACCATTAGCTACTTGAACCGGTTCATCTGTGAGGGAAAGTTTGTGTCATGTGCGTTTGGGAGGGAAGTGGGTAAATCATTTAAGCTGTGTAAGCTGCTGTGCTGCACCATGAGCCCCTGCAACCGCCACCACACACAATTGTGTATGATTAAGTTAGTGATTACGGTATTAAGAAGGTAAGGGGTTATCGGCCTTTCCGAACCCCACGGTTAGGTAAAGTTACCGTGCATCCAGAGAATACACTTCTGGTGGCGCGCTGTGCAGCACAGGGGCCCAGGATACGTATTTGTAAATTTGTGTTTGGGGGATCTGTTCACCATCTTGTTCCAGAAAGTTCAGTAAAACAAACCGTTGTTGAGCCGGTGTTGGAGTCATGTTCTTTGTCCGTGAGTTCCGCTGTATTCCGGAAAACCTGCCCTCGGTACTCGGCTTACAGGGTGATAGGTGGAGGCAAGAGGACTATGGGGTATAAGGTGGAGAAGTTATGGGGTGATGGGTGGAGTGATAAGTGAAAGTGAGAGGACAATGGGGTAATAGGTGGGAAGTTTTTGGAGTGATGGGGAGGTTGTACTAGGAGGCATAATACAATGGTGGGGAGTGGTGGGAGAGAGGAGTACAGAGCACAGTTTACAATCTCCTTGGGGGGCATACGACCATCTCCCGAGAGATTGTGCTGCGGCTGTGGTCTGTACCCCCCAGAATCATATTGTGCAGGTTGAACTCTGTACACTGCACCCCCAGAAGATCATCCGCAGGCATGACTCTCAGGGGTTCAGATGATGGAGTTTAGTACTGTCTTTTTTTTTTTTATGGTCTTCTATTCATACAGGTTTCCCATTTGGAATATGTCAGACTCATTGGAATATGTCAGACCAACGTTGGATTGACTTATTTAATAAAATGGTGGAAGAGGGCTGATGTTTAAATAAAAGCGTTTTTGTGCAATTTGTGTCTTTTTTTTTTTTTTTTTCCATTTAATTTCAGTTTTTGTAATGGAGGTATCTGACAGACGCCTCTCCATTACTAGGGCTTGGTGTCAGCCTGCAGTAGTTGTTGTCAGCCCAAGGCTAGTACCTAATGTACCAGGGATACTGGGAAGAGCTGATAACGGTCAGAAGCGGATACTCTCTAATGTGATGGTCTGCTTCTCGGGCGGCTGTGGGCTGGTATTTTTAGTGTGGGAAGGGCCCAGTGTTAATGGACCTTGCCATTCTAATTGAATCAGGCAGCAGCTGTCGGTTTTATCATTGCTGATTATGGAAAATGGATGTAACCCCACTTTGTTTATTATTTTCAAAAATCAATTATATATTAATAATCCTAAAGTGGGCACCGCCTGTAATCATTAGTGGATGCCTATGTTTAGATTCTCATTAAATAAATAAATTTTTGGAAAAAATGTGCCTCCCTCCCTCCCCCCCACCCTCTCCGACATGGCTGCAGATGCTCCAGAAGGGGATCATCACATTAGAGGGTCCCCTTCTGACAGTTACTGACTCTTCCCAGTTCCCCTGCTGCGTTGGATACTGGGGTAGTAGTAACAAGGGGTTAGTGTCAGCCTTGGGCATATCCATATGATAGACCTTTCCTATCAGAGGAGTTTAATTACAGGTATCGGCTCTCGAGACCAGAGGAGCTGATATGGATTTATCAGAGGAGGCCATCTATTCTCCTATCGGTAAGATCGTTCCTCTCTGAGGGGGTTTGAATAGCAACTAGAAACATTATCAAGAGGATATACTTGTATGTGGTTTATAGGAAGAATATACTAATAACCCTCGGTTGCTGGATATCTATATGTGCACTTTGAATATATGGCTGACAACCATTGGTAATGGACTATATGATATCATTACATTGAGTTTCTATCTAGCGGTATTTTTTTAAATTACTGATTTTTCCTCTGGGACCCGTATACATGTAAGCTTTATTGATTTCTAGTCAGGTTCTACCCTGATGAATCCTGGTACCAAAGGAGGAAACGCGTCGGTAGTGTATGGAATTGCTGATGGTCCTATTGGGAACTATTGACTATATTGGAATAGTGCTATCGTTATTTGTATATCACTTGTATCCTCTAGGAGATTATAGGGGATAATAGGGTTTTGCAGTTAGGTTAGGTTCCTGGGGGAGTCGTCCTTATCAGGACGTGGGCTCCCTATATCTGATAGGTAGGAATTTAGGTATTTTGGTTAGGGGGAATATAGGGCTCTATAGGTATTTTTAACTATATTTAGTAAAGGTTATGTTTTATTAAATGTTAGGCTACTCCTTTTTGTATTTTGTACTTTCAAAGATGGTATTATTAAAATTTTAAAAAATGCCAGCGAGATGCCCTTGATTACGAAATTAAAATGGCTTTTGATTTTGGCGGCTATAACAGAACCACACCTAAGTCCATCTTGAAGCTAAAGAATGGTAGACCTGTGTACACACCTTTCTTGAATAGACGCAGAGTGAGCTTTGGAGAGCTGGACTCATCGGAAGGTACATCAGATGATCAAAACAATAGGGCCTCCGATATTTCACCCATTAATACGGATGTTCGACCCAAGCAAATTGCGGGTTTACAAAAAAACGGTGCCACAGATCAGGAAGAAACCATCGATAAAAGATACCTACAACGGGATCGGAGATTTACCAAGAAGTACCACAAACAAACAAAAAGTAATTAACTTATCGTCATATATCATATCACAGAAAGAAATTTCATTATTGTCTAAAGGACTTGGTTATGCACCGGACTATCATTTCAGTCTTTATCAAACAATCAAAGACGTTAATAAATTTGTAAGGAACCTTACGGTGAAGAAACACTTTTTGGGAATTGACTCTGAGGATAGGGAGCCACATGAAGTTGTGGCAGAAGAGAGCCCTATTAGGGTGGACATTAATAATCTGAATAATGAATATAATTTTATCTTTTAGAAATGTCTCGGTATTAAATTCTCATAAGTTGAATGAAACTTCATTACATTGTATTAGCAATGATGCTGTGTTTAGTACAAAAAAATAGGGATTTTTTTTTTCCTTTGACATCTGTTGTAGACAAATTTCAAAATCTCATTCAAAAGGAGCTAGTACAATTGCAGGACACTGCTACTTATGAAGTACTTAGGCTTGGCCCCTCCGCCAAATTCCCCAATAGATTTTCTGTTTTGATTTAACGTATCCTGTAGAGTAGAAGTAAACGTTCTCCTGAAAAAGCCTTAATTTAAAGGTAAGGGGTTTTGATTTACGGGTTTATTTAAAACCCAAAGGAATATCTTAAAACCATTGGTACCTACAGCATTGGTAGTTTTTAAAATTGGAGTGAGGGAAGAAACATTTTTATAAGGCCCGTTATACCCGAGTCTTTGGATATAACCCTATTTCCTTTTTCCTAAAACTTTTTGTTTGTGAGGGCTGTGGAATTCAGTTTGAGGAAAATTTTTTATTCAAATTACTACAGATGAAGGACACTATACTATATCTGGTTAATTAGTTAAATTTATCGTGGTAATTGAATATCTACTCTCACAATTATTTTATGTTTTGTAAAAAGTTTTTTGCAGAAAACAGGAGCTTCAATTGGAGCTAAGTTCTCCCCATCTTTGGCAAATTTGTTTGTTTCTTGATTTGAAGACTGTTGTGTGTTTACAGATGATATTCCTTTTTTCAAAGCAGATAAACTGGTATGGTCGCTACGTAGATGATGTCATTGTCATCTGGAGGTCAGGTGTGGCAGCCATGCCCGAGTTTGTCTCTTATTTAAACAATAATGCTTTTGTTTTTTTTTTTACAAGTCAACAGCATGTAACACACATATTATTTTTTGGGACATTTCTTTATGTGGCCATATGAGTGACAAAAGGATTAATACTTCAATCTACAGGAAACCTACCTCTAATAATATCCTGCATGTAAGCTCCTGTCACCCGCAACGCATTTTGAAAGCTATAACGGTGGGTGAGTTAGTTAGGAGTAAGCGTAACTGTTCTTCTTACTACAGCTATGAGAAAAAAGAGTGATGAAATAGTGTGTAGACTGCGCAGGAGAGGATACCCAAACTGGTCTCTTAACCCCTTCACGACCCTAGATGTATGCATACGTCCAGGTTGTTTGTGGGTTTATGCAGCTGGATGTATGCATTTGTCCTGGAGATCGTGCGATAGGTCGCAATAACTAAGCAATTTCAGGAGGAACGATCTCCTCCTGCGTCTCTGTCGGCACAAATAGCCGAATGATCGAGTGGCTGCTGTGTGCTAACAGCTCGGAAGGTATAGAATGGCTTCCAGGCTGTCTGTGAAGTGACCATGCCCGGCCATGCCTTGTGGGCATGGCCAGGCATCGTGACTGACAGTTGCCATCGAGACCATTACACAGCAATAAGCTGTGTTTTGATTTCTATTATAAAATGATTTTCACTATTGAGAAAGTAAAAAAAAAGGGAAAAACAGTAATACACAAACACGAAAAATAAAATAACACGTACAGCGCACTTTTCCCCTTTACAAACGCCAATTGCCCCAAAAAAAGATAAAAAATAAAGTACCCATATTTGGTATCGCTGCGTGCGTAATGACCTGCCCTATAAATCTGACATGTTAATTAACTTGCACGGTGAATGCCGTAAAAAAATAAATAAATAAATTTAAAAAAAATTGCAATTTTTGTTCATCCCGCAGCATATACAATGGAATAAAAAGCGATCCAAAGCTCATATAATCACCAAAGTGGTGCCAATTAAAACGTTGGTGCATCCCACAAAAATAAGCCCTTACACAGCACTGTATATGGAAAAATAAAAGTGTTAAGGCTAACAGAAGACAGCGATGCATAAATATTTGTTTTACACAATAAAAACATTTTTTTATAGCACTTCAACATAAAAAAAAAACATTATAAATTGGGTATCGCCATAATCGTATCGACCCAAAGAATATAACTAACTTGTCACGGATACTGCACGGAGAGCGCTTTAAAAAAAATAAAAATAAAAACCACTACAAGGATTGCTGTATTTTGTTCAAGATACTTCACAGAAACCTTAATAAAAAGTGATCAGAGTCAAAAAAGAACCCATAAGGGTACCAAAGAAACTCAGCTCATCTTAAAAAAACAACCCCTAACAGTTCCGTACACCGAAAAATAAAAAGTTATGGATCTGACTATACGCATAAAAGCGCATTTTTTTTTAATAAACACATTTAAATTTGGGGAAAAGAAATAAAACATAAAAAACTGTATTAAATTTGTATCTTTGTAAATTAACCACCCATATAGTAAAGTTTATGTAATTTAACCATTCCAGCAATCAAAATGAGCCCAAAAAACAATGCAGAACTAACCCTTTTACCAGTGTTTGGAACACATAGAAGGGGTCAGGAAGCGATATAAATAGTTTTAAATAAAATTTTTTCTATTTCCATGAAAAATAAAAACTGACTATAGGCCCTTCGTTCCCCCAAACGTATAATTTTCACGGATTATGCACGAACGGAAAATTGAAACATCCACTCAAGTTCTGTTTGCAAATACTTCACAAAATAAAGTGACAGCTATTTTCCTATAATGGTCCAATAGAAAATCAGCTCATCGTGAAAAAACGACGCTAAAGTTCCGTTCCGATTACGCCGTGGATTGACGACGGCAAAAGGCAGATAAACACAATTTTTTGGGGAAGTAATTAAAACATAAACGTATTCACCACCTAAAAAAATGTTTTTTGTAGTGGTGAACCGTCCGAAAAAAAGTTATGAAATATGCCCATTAGTGGGCACTTATTTGGGCCCCAAAACTGAGTATTTTGACCTGTTTTCAGAACATATTACATCGGAAATGATGTTAAATAATAGTTTAAATAACCTGTCTATTCGATGACCCTTAAGGTTCTTGCTTCGTGATGGATGTAAATTTATTACTCTGAGAGCGCCCACTTTGCAATTGATTCTTTTGCCTAGTCAGCACTTGTGGTGAGCAGAGAACTTGGCTTAGTGTTTAGGGCTTTTTTCGATGTGGATTGACAAGATGTTCGTGTTGTAAGTATGTTACACAAATCAAAACTGTACAGGGTTTAATAGATGGTAGCGATTTCACTATTAGAGCTTGTTCACATGGAGTATACACTCCGTGTTACGAGCGCTTTAGGGATCCGTCTTGGGGTCCGCTCTGTCGGTCCCCAAGACGGATCTAACAATTAGCAGTGAGATTCTCAGTGCTGTCTATGCCCAACAATGAGCGGCGTTCACATGAGGGATCGCCACTGTGTATTTCAATAGCGCAGCTGCGCTCAAGCTGGAAAAGAATTGACATGCAATTCTTTTTGTTAGATCCGTCTTGGGGATAGACAGAGCAGACCCCAGTATGGATCCCTAAAGCGTGTGAACAAGCCCTTTAAACAGTTTTTGAATTGTGAGTCTTCAAATGTCGTGTACTGTATTAAATGTATCTCATTTGAGATACATTGGTTGCACTACTAGACGTGTCAAAGATAGATTTAGGGAACATGTATTTGTAGTTTCCCAGGTAGATACATATAGTGTATCTAATGTGTCTAAACACTCTTTCTATACAAATCAGGGTGAAGTTTCCAATTTGAGGATTTTTGGTTTAGTGTCAGTCTCTAAAACATTGTTTGCTTAGGAGAGACGGGTATTGGATTTTGATGCTCAATACTACTCCCCCAGTTTGATTAAAATGTTGGTTCTAATTTAGTTTTAAACTATTGACAAGTCTTCATTGTGTGTTTATTTGTTGTTCCGTACAGAAGGAGCTTGGACGTTGCCTAAAAATGAATAGCTCGAAGGGTGTAACCTTTGCTATGAGAGAGAATCTTTTGATCTGAAACGCGTCAGCAGGTTGTTGGTGTGATGCATTTGCTGTCTCTGTGACTTACTTCTCTGGATATGCTTTTATTATCATAATACATTTTTTGCTTCTTTTTATTAACTGACACCTTTGGCTGGTTCATCCTATTTTTTACAATAAAATATTTGAGCTGATTGAAGTCTATGGGCACTGATTTACAGTCGGATTTTTAATACTGAATCCGCTTAAAAATCGAACCAAAAACCAGTGCTGTGTAGAAATGGCTTTACATGTTCAAACCTCCCCAACTTGACAAAAGTGTGTGCATGCTTCTGGAATGTGCCCCAGGGCCTGGCCCCAACTCTAGCTGCCGTGACCATTATATAACTGTATGAAACTACAGATCCCAGCAGGTCCTCCACCACAACATCTGCACATCTCCTTCTGCTTGCCACACTTATGGTATGTGATTAATGGTTGGCAAAGGACTGATATGCCATGCAGAATTCACATGGATATGCAAATCTTTAAGGTTGGCTACTAGACACTTCCACTGCAATTGCTGACCAATGAAGTCCCAGGTGTGCTCGATGAGAGACTCTACAGGCTATGGTAGCACGTTTAAGTCATGAAGGCTGCTCACAGTAGCACAAACAATGTGTAGCCAGGCATTGTGCTGTTGAAAAACGGTTCCTGAGACAGTTGGAGATACAGCCATACCACTGGTTCCATGACCAAATGCATGTAATGTCAAGCTGTAAGTGTACTTGAAATGAAGGCTACCATAGAATATACCACCCCATCATAACCTTGGGAATAAGACCATTGTGACATTTCCTTGTGAAGGCTTCTTCATTGCGTTGCCCACATCTTCTCCAGACCAAGCTCTGGTTGTCATTGTGTCCCAGACAAAAGCAGAATGTATCGCTTATGAAGATGGACCTCCGGTATCGCACAGTGCTGATGTCTCAACCAATGTGCATAGCAGTCTTGCAGTGATAAACCAAGGTCTCGCAGTTCAAGGTCTCTGAAACAAATGGCAATTGAATGTCAATGAACAGGTGTTCTCCCCCATCATGTGGCTTAAAATCCTTGCTTTTAACTTGGCTTTTATAGCCCTCACATGCCACAGATGGATAGATGCTAAAAAATGTGGTCATTTGCAGATCTTGGCGACACCTGCTACTTCCTTGATTTGCATAAGGTTATGGCTTGTCCTTCCTGGTGTTACAGCATTTCAATTTTGAGGAGTATAACATATTTTTTGTTGTCAGGAAATGGCAATGGAAAGCAAATTTACTCACCTGCAAAATAAAGAGTAAATCACAATGAACCCTATAAAAGCAAAACCAAAATAAAGGCTTAATTGCATTTTTTCCGTTCCACCCCAATAAAAACTTTTGTTTTCCCAGTACTTTTTTAAAAGAATGCACCAATTCATGCCCAAAAAACCAAATAGTAGACAAAATATTAAAGTTCAGGCTCTTGGAATAAAAAAAAAATATAACAAAAAATTGCTATATGGGTATCTTCACATGGCATCTTACAGTGCGTACCTGTGTGAGCCACAAGACGTCAAATGTGATTTTAGAAGTACACGCTACCCAGCGAGTACTTCTAAAATGCTGGGTGGGGGAGGGAGGCGGTCACATTCACTTTCATTATCCATGTCACGGAGGTTAATCATAGCTCTTTTGGGGAGTATGAATTCCTATTCCCAGCGTATTTTGGAGAGTATTGGATATAAAATATGATGAAAAAGTAATGACTTAAGATACCAGGGTCTTCTCAAAAAGCATATGCTGCTCTAGTGATATAGGACGGGACACAGTTAAAAAAAAAAAAAAAAAACCCTGTAAAGTCCCTAGCAGAGACCTGATCAAGAGCGGGGCGTAAGTGAACACTGTGAGGAGACTTGGCTGTATGTCACCAATATGGAGCCTTAGTAGAGAACGAATAAGGTCCTAATAGGCAGGAAAAATAATCAAAACGGTTTTTACCCAAAGGGAAAACAAATAGGGTTTAATTTTAATGGGGGGATATTCATTGTATAAAAGGAAATACTGGGAAATTGCAAAAGAATTCTAAGTGGGTCAAAATGTTAAAAAAAAAAAAAAACCCTTTACTTGCACTGAATTTTTGAAATTTTTGTTTCGCTTTCTGGGACTAAAAATTTTTTTTGCATTTCCCCCCAATAGAGTGGTGGGGGTGCATTTTTTGTTTGGGGGCCCCCTTGGAAGTGTACTTTTCCTGAAAATTTTCCCAGGAAAATAGATGCGACTTTTGTGATAAAACTTTTTTTCCCAAATTTTACCAAAAAAGGCCCAAAAAAAATACGTTTGCTTTTGGGAAATTTTTTTTTTCTTCTCATTTTTTTCAGGGGTTTGGGAAAAATTTTATTGTGTTTTAATCAGAATTTTTTGGATGCAGCAATACCAATTTTTATGCAACTTTTTTATTTATTTTTATTTGTAAAATGGCAGATGGGGTGATTTGGACTTTTTTTTTTTTTTTTCACTTTTATTTCGAGGGGGGGGGGGGGAACACTAGGAGGCGCGATCATGTGTACACTCTTTGTATTGAAATAAACAATTCTTAAAGGGGTGTAAAAAAGGGTGTTATTTTTTTTCCTGCTTGGGTACGGAATGGACCCGGGGCGTATTTCATACGGGTTAACTGGCATTTGTCACGGTAATTAAAAACCCCGGGCCCCCCGTGCCATGCCCCCGCTACATACCCACTTTGCAACACGGGGAAAACATAAGTTAGCCCCGGGCCCGGGTCAAAGGGTTTTAAACATATTTATTATTCCGCTAAAAGCCACTTTTCCAAAAACAAAATAACACTAATTTTCTGGGTTTTTGCAGCCCCCCCCCAGCCCTTTTTTTTAATTTTTTTTCCTGCCTTTTCAAGCTCCACAATGTCTTTCCTGTGAACGTACAAAAATTTTCCCATGTTTGGTTTTCCCTTTGACTTTTAATGATGGAAGAATAATGTTCCCATCATGTGCATCTATACCCCCTTTTTTTACACCCCCCTAATTTCCCGTCTGCCTTGGAAGCTTTCTGCTTTACAATGGCGTTACAGTTAGTGTTCGTCCACAAAGGGGATGCTTTATTGGCCCGATTTTTTGGGGGTTTCGGATTTTTAAACGGGCCTGAAAATCGACAAGAAATCTCCCGGGAAATTTTCCCCAAACGTGGCAGAAAAGTCCCCAAAAACTTGAAAAACTAATATACCAACTGGGGTTTTTAAACAGAATCCCACCAGCTTTTACAAAGCCATGTGGACATTTCACTTAAGTTTTTCTGTCCCCCAGGATTCCCCAAATCCTTCTCCATGTCACGTTTTCCCAGACTTTTTTTTTTAATAAGTAAAACAAAGGATTGGATTTTTTCCCCCTGAGTATAACCTTTGATTTATCTGTGTTAAACCTAAAACTTTCCCTTTTTCTTCCAGGCCTCCAACTTCTTCCGATCCTTTGTAATAAACCCTTTTTCCTCTTTGTGTTGATTACCCTTTGGCCCTGCCCCCCGGCACGGGTTTTCGGCCTTTTTCGCCGGGTTTGCGTTTTTTCGACCCGCCTGAAAAAAACCCGGCCCAAAAAGAGCACAATTGTGTCTATGCAAAAACCCCTGCAGCAGTCCCCACTGCCCCAGGGTTTTTTCCCCTCCGGGGATTTTGGGCCCCCGGGGGTTTCCCCGGCAAAAATTTTTAGAAGCACAATCTTCCCCCGGGTTTCCCCCACGGAAGATGTGCTTCTCAAAAGGGAGGGGGGGGGCTTGTTCCCCATCGCGGAGAAAAGCCGCCCCCCCCCCCCCGCGGCCCCCTGGGGCGGGCGCAAAACGGGGGAATTCCGCCCAAACCGCCCCCATTTGCCCTTTGGGAGTGGGAATGCGCCCTTTCAGGCTTAACTCATTGATAAGAAAGTTTGGGGTTTTTGTGGGTGTGGTTTATATATGTGTGTGTGTGTGTGTATGTGTATATATTTATAAATATATATTAATAATATATTTAATATATATTATATATATTATATATTATATATATAAACACACACTGTTGAAACCAGAAGTTTATATACACTACATAAAGATATATGTGCGTTTTTTTTCTCACTATCTGACATGAAATCAGAATAAACCTTACCCATTTTAGATCAATTAGGATTACCAAAATTATTTATATTTGCCAAATGCCAAAATAGCATGAGCGAGAATTTGTTTAAGGAATTTTTACTATTTTTACTACTTTCAGCAAAGTGAAGTTTACATACACTAGAATTACTATGCCTTTAAATTTCGGACATGTCATGTCTATTGAAGCTTCTGATTTATTGGCAACATCGGTGATAGACACACCTGTGGATGTATTTTTTAAGGCACACCAGAAACGCCCTGCTTCTGTGTGCAACCTCATGGGAAAGTCTAAAGATATCGGGGAAAGAATTGTGGACTTGCACAAGTCTGGATCATCCTTGGGTGAAATTTCTAGATATCTGAAGGTGCCTCGTTCATCTGTACAAACAATTATATGCAAGTACACACAAGATGGGAATGTCCAGTCACCATACCGCTCAGGAAGGAGATGGGTTCTGTATTTCAGAGATGAATGTACTTTGGTCTGACATGTACATATCAACTCAAGAACAAAAGCAAAAGACCTTGTGAAGATGCTGGCGGAAGATGGTGAGATTGTGTCATTATCCATAGTGAAACGAGTACTGTATCAACATGGCCTGAAAGGCTACGCTACCAGTAAGAAGCCACTGCTCCAGAAGATACATATAAAAGCCAGATTAATGTTTGCAAATGCACATGGGAACAAATACCTACCTTTTTTGGAGACATGTCCTGCGGTTTGACAAAACTAAATTTGAACAGTTTGGCCAAAGTGACTATCGTTACGTTTGGAGGAAAAAGGGAGAAGCTTGGAAGCCTAAGATCACCATCCCAACTGCTGAAAAGACAGGTGCGAGCAAGGCAACCTACAAAAATGGCTCAGTTACCCCAGTTCTGTCAGGAGGAATGGACTAAAATTCCTACCAACTGTTCTGAGAAGCTTGTGGAAGAATATCCAAAATGTTTGACCCAAGTCATACAGTTTAAGGGCAATGCTACCAAGTACTACAGAAATATATGTAAACTTATGACTTTGCAGAAAGTAATAAAAATCTCTCTCTGTTTCTGTCCTGGTTCTCGGTGTCAGCTGGGCTTTCCGCAGGGATGGGTTATTACTATTCCGATGCGCAGGCTAAAAAAAAAAAAAAGCTAAATTTCTCACTTACTATATTTTATTAAACAGACTCTTCTTTCAATATTTAAAGAATACTTGCAGTTGTAGTCCTCCTGTGTATCGCTTGAGAAAGAGGAGGTGTTGGCCCATGAAATATTGCACAGGTGGATGCGAGCTTTTGCTGTCTGACAGTCAGCAGATCCTCCAACAATGCTAAGGAAGCCTTTGGACACTAATCCTTGATTGAATTAGTTGAACTTTATTTGCAATACACAGGACGACTACAATTGCAAGCATATTAAAGAATGATCAGCACCCGGTAGGAAAGAGTGGTGCTAGTGAAAAGTGTACTTGCAACCCCAAACATATATAATACAAATCCACAGCACTCGATAATGCTTCAAAAAGTGAATTTATTATGAGAAAGTTGTTTACATGTGTATATACAACACAGTTTGTCAGGAATTGATAGTGTATATGGTACAGTATGTTACATTCCATACAAATTACATAGAGTAATGTGATCCTTTCCTTGGCGTTTCGGTCAGAAGTAGATCTTATTCATAAGGGATCACAAGGGTTGGTAGGAAGAGAGGTAATGATATAGAGTAGGTTATGAAAAGTTCCAATAGTACCGGATACATGTACCAGTGTGGGATGAGGTAAAGAGATATGGCTGTATATGAATGCAACCGGAGGTCTGTGGGCAAAAGGAATGATGCAGAGGAGATTGAGCTCACAGCGCTCAGGCGCAGTCCTCTTTTTAAGATGCTGCGCTGTGTCTAAGGCTATGTTCACACGGCTTAAAATGGGACGTATTTCAGTCCGTACTGCGCGAATTACGGCTGGAATACGTCCCGATCATTACGGTAATCCACAGTTCTCATAGAGAACTATGGATTACGTCTCCTCTCCCTGCTCGGCGAATCCGACGCGGGGGGAGAAGTGGCATGTCATTTTCTAGCGGCGTATACGCGGCGCTAGTAATGATAGTCTATGGGCCGGCGAGGTGCCGGCCTCCCGCCACTGTCCACACGGCGTAATTGCGGGGCGTAATTATGCCCCGCAAATAAGCCATGTGAACATAGCCTAAGGCCTCGTTCACATGGCTTATTGCCGGCGTAATTGCGGGGACGGATTTTGCCCACAATACGCGGCAGCGTTCGCGGGGGGGGGGCGGCAGCTCGCGCCATAAGTCATTATCACGGGCGTACACCGTAAATAATTCACATGTCACTTTGTCCCCACCCCGCAGATTCGCCGAGCGGGGAGGAGAGACGGAATCCATAGTTCTGTATGAGAACTGTAGATTACCGTAGTTACTGGGACGGATTGGAGCTGTACTGCAGCTCAAATACGGTGCGCAGTACAGCTCCAATCAGCGCCCAAATAGGCCGTGTGATCGATTCCTAAGAGAGCAGCCGGCTCAATCTCCTCTGCATCATGCAGCTTTCCTTTTGCCCACTGAACATGATGTATCCGCTTACATGTATATACACATGTAAACAACTTTCTCACGATAAATATACTTTATAAAGCATTATTGAGTGCTGTGGATAATATTATACAATTGCAAGTATTCTGTAAATATTGACAGAATTGTTTGTTTAATAACATATAGTAAGTGAGAATTTTTTAGCCTGCACATTTGAACTGGAACACTAACTGGGGCGTTTGGAACTCTCTGTGGACTCTCCTGTGGTTGCAGCAAATGAATTTTATCTGCTCTACATTAAAATTGATTATTACTGTCCCTGCCTTTCCGACCTTTGTGTATACACTGCTCAGTGATTGTTGTATAGACACATTGGCTCTTCCCGGTCATGTGACCGCCAGGGCTTTGTAACTGCATGAGTTGCTGGGTCTTATCAGACTTAAATCTAATCTGCAGTGACTTTGCGGGTGGGTGGAGGGGTTTCCTCTGTAACTGGGGTTAGTATATTCACTCCAGTTACAGGGGAAATCAGGAAGGAAAAAACATGGTATGTAAAAATGTTTTTTTCTGGTCTTATGGGGGGAACAATTTAAAATCTTATTTTAGTGCCAATTTTGTTGTGAAAAAATGTGAAAAGCTTTTGTTCTTTTTCTATTAAAAAAAGTAAAAAGATTGAACCAAGATAAAGTCTAACATAGGACACAAAAAAGATGAAATTATCAGAATAAGCGTGCATGAGAGGGTGTTAAAGGTGTTCTAATCCGCATATACCAAAGGAAATGAAAATGAGCCTGGTCAGGAAGTGAGAGAAACTACCACATAAGAAAACCTCAAACTTGGGTCCATTTTTCCCAGCAACCTTTTGACTATGAAATGTTTACAGATTGCCAATGCTTATCACAGCAATCCAACATGTAATCTTCTTTGTATTTTATTTTCCTTTATGACAACTTACTTTCTTGTTCTCAGGTTAATATTGATGGATTTTGATATTTCTTTAATGTGCCAAATTCGTTTTCATGGTAGTTCCCTAGTCGTGGAGCTTAATAAGAAACCCAGGTCTTTTGTGAGGATCAAAATTTCTCCTCTACTTGATATTGATCAGTACTCTGTCGTGTTCCAAGTCTTAAATCTATCTCATGAATATTGCTACATTGAAAAGAAAACTTGAAGAACTTATTGACATCAATTAAGAATTCACTTTTCAGACTGACTTGAAGAAAGTTTGGCAGTTGTTCTAAGTCAATGATGTTGTAATCAATAACAAGCATGAATTTCTAGATGGGGAAAGTGCTTTCTGAAAATGAAATGTTCATGCAGTGTTTATAATAACTGAACCTACAGTATTTTGGAAGGTTCCCGTTTATGGTCTCTCAGACAATTTAACTTATAGAAAAATTAAATTAGGTAATAGATGTTCTTAATTACTGATTTCCATTTGCAAAGTTATAAAAATGCACGTTCAACTTTTGGTGTAGGATGATCTGTGAATTTCAGTGATCAAGAAAGTGGCAACTAGAAATAAAATGTTCAAAGGGATTGATAAGTTCATGGAATTCACTCTTGTTTTTTATTCCTATCAATCCTGAATAGTTTTGTAATTATATTTACAGTGACAAATGTGGCAGTTGCCCTTTGACCCTATTGCTTATTTAGCCAACAAGGATAGGGGATCCTAGCTGCAATTTTAGAATTAAAAATGTGAAATTTTTAGCTCAACATAAATAAAAGGAGTAAACATGCCAATGTGCAATCAATTCAGCAGCACCAGGGCCCTGTAGGTTGGACACTATATTTACTATTTTGCCATAGGCAAACTTAAACTCTATCAGTTCTCTATCTATTAAACACTAAAACGTAACTTTTATTATATCTAACTCTTAACCTCTATACACACTATTTAAAAACCTGACGGACCTCTAACCCCTGATGAAGCCAGTTTAGCTGGGGAAACATGTTGGGGAGGTCAGGCATGACGTTTTGAATTGTGATTTCTCACCTCTGTCTACAAGTGTCACCCGCTGCAGAGGGGGCCTTATTTGTTTTGTGTCCATTAGATTAGGGATGACTGCCCAAGTAGGAGGCTTGGGATCCCTTACTGGAGTTAGTAAATTGCTGTATCTATTATTATTAAGTATTTTAAAGCGCCATTGATTCCAGGGCGCTGTACATTCTAGGGGGTTACATTCATAACATAACATAAAATAGGTCAAGGCTTTCCTGTTAATAGGTGATGTTCCACCAGACTTGATAATAGAAAAGGAGCTATTCCTTCCTTCAGAAGTAGAAAGGGTTAAATGGTGAGGTTAGAAATCAGGTTTTTAAATAGTGTGTATAGAGGTTAAGTGTTATACATAATAAAAGTTACGTTTTAGTGTTTTATAGAAAGAGAACTGATAGAGTTTAAGTTTGCCTATGGCAAAATAGTAAATATAGTGATCAAAAGTCACTCTGTTCTCTTGTGAGATTCCCATTTTTTTGGAGACTATTTGACAGTAGGTTGGACCACCCTCTGTGAAGTAAGATACCAGGATAGTACACACATAATTCACAGCATTGTTTGATAATATATACATGATTTCAGAGTAATATCACAGAACACAGATAATATACATCATAATATAGCACAGAAATAATGCACGTAAAGGGAATATATTGCTTTTATTTTTTCATTATTCTTTCAGATACTGATGCATATGCTTTTCTTCTTAGCTGTTATTTCTGATTAAGACACAAAAAAAGACTCAAAGGAAATGCATTGACCAGGTATTAAGTGCAAGTACACAATACCTCCAAAAAATATAAATGAAATCTGGTAATGTCACTCATGGCAGAAATATGTACCACAAAAGAACTAAATACCAAAAAATAAAAATATTTTATTATATTAAAAATACAAACCACAAAATAAACCAACATATAGAAAAAACAAATCAAAATTTAACCTGGAAACAAACCAACAAACTGGTGAAAAAAATCAAAGTGGAGTTAGTCATAAATCATAACTTATCACCATTCCTATTGACCTACAACAATATTTCAATTTTCGTATTTATTGATCTATTATTCCCATTCCAATTGCACAATATAAAGATTAAGTAGAATACAAATAAATCTTACCCATAGTTCCAGACAACCTTGATTACACCTGCTGCCCGAACGCGCGTTTCACAAATACTAAGGCAGGGGGGGTGTCTAGATGTAAACAAGTGGTGTCATATATACCTGCCTGCCGTGTGTCACATGACTATATTTAACCAATGCCAGCCAATATAAATAGACATAAAAAACATAATACAACCATTAGACCTCAAAATGTCCCCTGGAGATTGAAAGATGCACAATGAATAAACTTAGAAGCAAATTGCCACAATAATAATGTATTTTAAAGCATTAAACACTAATAAGCAGCGGCGTTCAGAAAGTCAGTCGGCGCATGCGTGCCGGACCCCGTACTTCTGGCCCAATGCCCCACTTCCAGCAATATAGACTGACCTCTCTGAACAAGCGCATCGCATCAAATTCAAAGCCTAGAAGCGCAGCCCAGCATCAACATGCTCTTATTTAGAGCCGACGCCAGGACAAAAGCTAAATATTACATTAAAATAAAAGAGGGGGAAACGGTGAAAAAGGAGTGACAGTGAAGTGCAGGAAATGTGATGAGAAATAGAGAAAGGAGTGCGTGGAAAAAATGAAAAACATGCAAAAGCAGGAAATGTCACCCCATTATTAGGTTTAGTGGCAGAGGAATAACTGCAAGATCTTGTTTCTAAAATAAGGCTAGTATTTATGGAAAATGTCAAAAAATCATCTAGAATTCTCCGAAAATATGTTTAACGTTAAAAACATGATTTTAACAATAGATAATTTTCTAATGACACATCCCTTTTTAAATGGGTGTTCCTGTCTATTAACCTCCAGATTGCATCAGGCTTGTCACAGTCCAAGTTTTTACATTCTCCTTTATGATATGACTATACTTGCTGTTACTGTTGTATAAATGCTTCGATGTTATATAATATTGAAACCAATGTTGCTCGAAGGTCACATCTAGTTAAAAGTACAGCTTGATGTTTTGAGTTTGCAATCAGCAAGTGAAATCTACGCAATAAAATTATTCTATAATCTGAAAATCAAGATTTTAGGATAAAAGATTTTAAAATAACTGGATAAACCTCAATAAACCTATTCAAAATATCAAATTTATTTAATACAGTAGTTCAGTTTAAACCATACATGCCAACTCTCCCGCTTTTGGCGGGGGGGTCCCGCCAATTGGGCCCCCCCCCCCCGCTCTCCCGGCAGAGTTGGCATTTCTCCCGCAGGCAGCGGGGGCTCTTTAACTGACCGCGGCGACAGAGTAGCGCTGGTGCGCTACGCGGGCGCCGCCGGGCCGTTCCCACAGGCGGGTGAAGCGGCCGCGGGCGGGCCCCTTCACCCGCCCGGAGTCTCGCTGTTCAGGGAGGAGGCAGGAGGGATCGTTCCCCCTCCTCCCGCTGTATGTACAGCACCGGTGTGCGCCGTACATACAGGTCCCCTGCGGCGCTGCAGGAGCCTGGTCAGGTGAGTGGCTTTTATTATTTTATTTTTATTAGCTTTAGGGGGGCACTACCTGGCAACATAGGGGGCAACAACATGGAAAACAATGGGGGCACTAAATGGCAAACAATGGGGGCTCTACCTGGCAAACAATGGGGGCATCAACCTGACAAACAATGGGGGCATCAACCTGACAAACAATGGGGGCATCAACCTGGCAAACAATGGGGCATCAACCTGGCAAAAAAGGGGGCACAACCTGGCAAACAATGGGGGCATCAACCTGGCAAACAAAGGGGGCACTACCTGGCTAAAATGGGGGGCAACTACCTGGGTAACAATGGGGGGCAACTAAACCCGGCTAACAATGGGGGCAACTACCTGGCTAACAATGGGGGCAAATACAGGGGAAAAGAGGGGGGCAACTACCGGGCTCACAAAGGGGCATCTACCTGCCTGTAAGGGGCACTACCTGGTTATGGGGGCTACTACCTGGCTATAAGGGCATCTACCTGGCTTTCTTCCAAAGCCGTTATGCAGTTAGGTGGAGTGGGTGTGGCTTTTGAAGGGGCGTGGCACAGTCAAGATGGGCGTGTCCATGCAAATTTTTGCTCGTCGCCAACTACAGTCTCCTGCTTTTTCAATTTCAAAAGTTGGCAACTATGGTTTAAACTACCTGTAGCTGTAATGATTTGAACAAAATCAGAATGCTCCATGTGATAAATGTCCTTTGATGGTTCTGGCAAATATAATTCCCTAACCTGTCATTAAAAGGGTTGTCTCACTACATCGATTCATCTCATTTCAGTCCGGTTTTCTCAGTTTCATTTTTGAATTCACTGTTTACTGGCCTCTACTGGCCTGCAGTGATCAGTTGCTGAGCACACCAGGTCTGTAGCTATAGCGACTAGCTCTGGCAACCTATCAGGAGAAATCGAACAGATCTATAGCTATGGCGACCTGAGGAGCCGATGCAGCCTATACAAGAGGGAATATCTAGGAATAGATAGGACACGGTTAATGGACACATATTGCAAAGGGACTTTTTTTTGCAAGATCTTTAACATATAAAGCAATCCTTGTAGTGAGACAACCCCTTTAACATTCTAAATGTTACAAAATAACAAACACAGGCATAAATCATTCTGCTCAATTACACAATCATTTGATCATTGTAAAATGTATGTAGAGACTAGCAGCACTATTTCCCAAGAAAAATTGTTCACAGCAAAAATCTGAATGATTCGAAATTTTACATTGCCTTAACCCCTTAATGACCCTGGGCGTATAAGTATGTCCCGGGGCTGCTAAGGGGCTTTGCAGGGGGATCGCTCCGCGACCCACCCGGCAGTAACAGCGCCGGCGGGTGGCTCCGCCCGCTGGCGCTGTTTAACCCATCAGACACCGCGGCAAAGATGGCCGCGGCATTGAAACGGGACTGCGCCGATGGGTTGTGGCACGGAATAGGGGTTGTGGTCTTTCCGGCCAATCACGCATTGGGGGTGAAGGCTCCCGTCTCTTACTCTGGCCGGTTTGCCTCCCTTCCGTCCGCAGATAGGAAGAGGGGAAACCGCCATCTTTGTACACCCTAATGCATTGCCTATGCAATGCATTAGGTTGTATTAACAATCGCGACCCCTAGTGGTCAAGCACCATAGGGTACTAAATGTTACAGTAAAAAAAAAAAAAAGTTTTTAAAGAACAAAAAAAAGTTAAGTTCAAATCCCCCTTTCCCATTTTACAAATAAAATCATTAAAATAATAAAAAAGGTTACACATCTTTGGGTATCGCCGCGTCCGAAAAAGTCTGATCTATAAAAAAAATAAAACCCTCATTTATCCGTACGCTGAACACCTAGAAGAAAAAAAATTTCAAACGCCAAAATTGCGTTTTTTGGTCATTTTACGTCACTCAAAAAATGGAATAAAAATGATCAAAAAGTTGATGCATTCCAAACTTCTAGCGATAAAAAGTACACTTCGGGCCGCAAAAAATGCCCCCTCACTAAACGTCCGTAGGTGTTAGTACAAAAAAGTTATTGGTCGCACAAATGGCGCCTGGCCAAATTTCAAGAAAGAAAATGTTTTGGGAAATTTTTTTTTACGGTACCAAAACATAACGGAAACTCACATGTTTGGTATTGCCGGATGCATTTTCAACCTTTAGAATACAGATAAAAACATTATATTTACCGAAGATTGAACGCCGTAAAATCAAACCTCCCGCAAACATGGCGAAAATAAAAAAAATTTCACAATTTGTCCCACTTGGAATTTTTGGGTTTCCCAGTATATTTTGTATAGTGAATAACACCATTAGAAAGTTACATCTTGTCCCGCAAAATAAAAGCCCTCATGTGTCTATGTAGGTGGAAAAATAAAAAAGTTAGGCTTTCAGAAGGCGAAGGGGGGAAAAACGAACGTGTCGCCCAAAAAAAAAAGCCGGGTCCTTAAGGGGTTAAAAGGGTTGTCTCACTACAAGGATTTCTTTTTATGTTAAAGATCTTGCAAAATCAAGTCAGTTTGCAATATATGTCCATTAACCGTTTCCTACCTATTTGGAGATATCCCCTCTTGTTTAGGCTGCATCAGCTCCTCAGGTCGCTATAGCTACAGACCTGTTCAATCTCTCATGATAGGCTGCCAGCACTGGTTGTTATAGCTATAGACCTGGCTTCTACTGCGGCCTAGTAGAAGCCAGTAAATATGCCCCGAAATTCAAAATGAAACCCAAGAAAACAGGACTAAGGTTAGATGAATCAACGTAGTGAGACAACTCCTTTAAAGGAATTTTGCTATGAGCTGGCCTCAGGGAAAGAGGAGAGGGCCATTCCTGTGCAGCTCTCTCCCATTCATACTGGAGTTCTGCGTAAAGCCGAGCAACAAGGTTGGCTACGAGCCTCTAAGTGGCAAAACCCCTTTCAATATGAAATATTATCGGCCAATTATCTTTTAATTTTCTCACCACAATGATTAGCTATTAATATGTAGGGAAAGGTCAGTGAAGACTATTACCAAATACATTGCTGTTTTGCTTTCTTTAGAAGATTTTACCTTCTGCTAGTGTACACAATTTTCTCTTGGTTACCGACCAACACTCCCTGCTCTTTCTCTTATATGATTGCTTCAAGCTACCAGTGGACCATTGTTAGTCACTCCATGCTGAGTCTTATCTATGCCAGGAGTTTGTTTACTTAAGTTTGACAAGCCTTAACCCTTTAGAGTTCTGTCTCTTTGTGCACTATAGATTATAAACCTTTTGCTCTCTCTGTAAACATAGAAGTTAGGAATAGTAGAGCTGATACGCCACTCACTGCTATAGAGCAACCCATAGCCTGACCAGATAGTGTGAGCTGGAAGCTGGCCGTGGCTCTGTGAAATATCATGGTAAGAAAACTTATTTAAAGGTTATGGTAATAAAAATGCTAATAAATATTGTAGTAGAAAATTTGGACAATTTTTTGAAAAAAAAAATTCCGTTTTGGATGCAGTTCTTTAGGCCAGAGATGGATCCAGCAAGAAGAGTCTGTCTGACGAGTATATACAGTGAAGGAAATAATTATTTGATCCCTTGCTGATTTTGTAAATTTGCCCACTGCCAACACATGAACAGCCTATAATTTAAAAGGTAGGTTAATTTTAACATTGAGAGAATATAGAATATCCAAAATAAAATCCAGAAAATCACATTTGTATAAATGTATTTGCATTTTTCAGTGAGAACTAAGTATTTGATCCCTCTGGAAAATAATGCTTAAATATTGGTGGCAAAAACCCTTGTTGGCAAGCACAGAGTCAGATTTTTTTGTAGTTGAAAGAGGTTTGCGCACGTCATAAGGAATTTTGGTTTCCCCTCCTCTTTGCAGAATCATCTCTAAAAATTTTTAAGATTTTGAGTCTTTTGTTTGGCAACTCGGAGCTTCAACTCCCTCCATAACTTTTCTATGGGATTAAGCTCTGGAGACTGGCTAGGCCACTCCATGACCTTAATGTGCTTCTTTTTGAGCCACTCGTTTTTGCCTTGGCTGTATGTTTTAGGTCATTGTCTTGCTGGAAGACCCAGCCACACCCATTTTTAATGTCCTGTTGGAGGAAAGGAGGTTGTCACTGGACGGTGTTCTTTGGGTCATAGGCAGCATTTCTTTTCCTCCAAGCACAGTGAGTTGAGTTAATGCCAAAGAGCTCAATTTTTGTCTCATCTGACCACAGCCCCTTCTGCCAAACACTCGCAGAATCATCCAGGTGTTCATTGGCGAACTTCAAATGGGCTTGCACATGTGCCTTCTAGATCAGGGGGACCATGCAGGTACTGCAGGATTTTAAACCATTACAGCGTAATGTGTTATAAATAGTTTTCTTGGTGACTGTGGTCCCAGCTGCCTTGAGATCATTAACAAGTTCCCCCGGTGTAGTTTTAGGATGATCTGTCACCTCCCGCACGATCAAGGATACCCCACGAGGCGAGATTTTGCATGGTGCCCCAGATCGATGTCAATTGACAGTCATTTTTTATTTATTCCATTTTCTTAATATTGCACCAACAGTTGTCTCCTTCTCACCCAGCCTCTTACTTATGGTTTTGTAGCCCATTCCAGCTTTGTGCAGGTCCATGATCTTGTCCCTGACATCCTTAGAAAGCTCTTTGGTCTTGACCAAGTTGTAGAGGTTAGAGTCTGACTGATTAACTGAATCTGTGGACAGGAGTCTTTTATAAAGGTGACTATTGAAGACTAATACAGGTAATGAGTTGATAAGGAGCTTCTAAGGGTGCTTTCACATAGCGCAGTTTTAACTGCACTCCAATTAAACCGCCTTTATTACCAGCAAGCTTCTTTCAGTTGTCTAAATTGTTCAGAAAGGTGTTTCAAGTAAGTAATAAATTACTGTGTTTAAAGTCTTGTGGATTACAAACACACTAATTGATTCCTCACTTTCCAAACAGATTAGATAAATGAAAAAAGCTTGCTGGTAGTAAAGGCACATAATTGGAGCACAGTTAAAACTGCACCAAAACAACGCTGTGTGAAAGCACCCCAACTGATCTGTAGGAGCCAGAACTCTTAGCCCGTGTTCACACGGCTTATTCAAGCCGTAATTGCGAACCGGATTGCGCTCACAATTCCGGCTTGAATAAGGGGCAGGACGGGGCGAGGCCCGCCGGCCCCGTAGACTTGCATTATCCACCGGGCGTATTGCGCCTGGATAATGTGCATGTCAGTTTCTCCCCGCCCGGCGGATTCGCCGAGTGGGATGGAGCAACGGAATCCACTGTTCTCTATGAGAACTGTGGATTACCGTAATTACTGCGACGGATTGGCGCCGTACTGCAGCGCAAATCCGGCGCGCAGTACGGAGCCAATCGGCGCCGAAATAAGCCGTGTGAACGGCCCCTTAATGTTTGATAGGGGATCAAATGCTTATTTCTCTCAGCAAAATGCAAATGTATATAATTTATACGATGTGATTTTCTGGATTTTATTTTGGATATCTTATCTCTCAATGTTAAAATTAACCTTCCCTTAAAATTATAGGCTGTTCACGTCTTTGTCAGTCGGCCAACTTACACAATCAGCAAGGGATCAAATAATTATTTCCTTCACTGTATATGTTCAATGGGAAAAAGGGGGGGTTGAATTTTTATATATGTTTTTTTTCTTTTTTATAGACAAACATGGCAGCCACAAAGGCCTTCACTAGGACTTTGGCTGCCATGTCAACTGAACAGCATCCTGCGAGGGGCCGTCAGGCCCACAATGGACTGTTCCCCTATTGTGTACTCATTTAGACACACTGGTCATGTGGATGGCTGGGATTTGAGTTCTCTCCAATCACAGGGGTGAGCCAAAGCCATGAATGGATTCAAAATCAATAAGAAAGGAAGGAAGGACTTCTTTCTTTGTCTTCATCTGGCTTTGGCTCATTAAACTGCAATAGTTTACAAAAAAAAAAATTGTGAAATTAACTAGAACCCAAGTTCATGTGCTGGTCATTGCCTTGGTGTCTTTTCCGGCAAGGAATTTTTTTGGTGCAAATTACTTCAGACACTCTATTGATTAGCTAACCGCAACCCAAAACCCGCAACTCTGGAAGAGTTACTGACTTTTGCCTTACGACTCGACCGGCAGTTATGACCGCTTCAAAGCGCAGAATACTCGAAAAGTGGAAGGGACTTTGTTTCTGCTGTGGAACAGTGGGTCATCTTGTCCAGAATTGCCCCAAGCTTCCAATTCCAGTGCCTATGTGACGCTTGGGAAGGTTATCTAGGCATCAGGTAATTCCCAATGTATCAAAAAAAGTTATTTTTGTATTGCATCTGGCAATGCGTTTCTCTACTGGGGTTCTGCGGCAAATTTCCTGGACGCACATGTTGCTGGCACACTGGGTATTCTGTTACTGCCTCTTTTGACATCAGTTAATGTGGTTGCTATAAACTACTTTAAGTGGCAATTAAGTTTAAAAATAGGGTCCTTACATTCCAAGCTCATTTTCTTTTTTTGTATTCAGTAACTAACCGGCATATATAGTTTTGGGCTTACCATGGTTATAGGCTCACAACCCTGTAATAGATTGGGAGAAAGCTGATATTGTTCAGTGAAGTCCTATGTGTTATAAATATTGGCCCACATGTACTATTGCTGTCTAATAGTTAGATAACATGAACTTAGGCAGTCTAAAAATGCACCAATTCTTCAAAGTAGCTCATGTTGCTTGATTAATTGGTGCAGCATTACAATTGTTTTGCTTTCAGACCAGTTTTTTCTTTTGCCTTATTTTTTATGGCAGAATTGTGTTGCAAATTTGGTACAGATTTTGGCTTAGCATGTTGCATAGTAGCCACACCCCCTTTTCAGTAATCATCCCACCTGTGGCGATGCCCACTTTTCTAGACACAATGCTCACCTATTGCGCTGGTAAGAAATATGGAGATATTTTGTGACATGCTGCACCAAAATTGTGCTACTTTTTGGTGCATTTTTAGACACTTTTTTGGTGCGGTGAGGACCTTGTAACGCTACCATTGTCCACACTCTCACCCATGTAGAACATTTGCGCACTGTCCTTCAGATTATCATGGAGAACGATTTAAAGTTAGTTCCATATATATTTGGACACTGGCACAAGTTTTTTGTAC
Organism: Phyllomedusa bahiana; assembly: GCA_025379985.1. Lineage (NCBI taxonomy): Eukaryota > Metazoa > Chordata > Amphibia > Anura > Hylidae > Phyllomedusa > Phyllomedusa bahiana. Next base: position 36,255 of record JAODAL010015624.1, on the reverse strand, counting down.
CCGTTTACTGAAACATATTAATGGGCATAAAGTCCAGATGTTCAGCTTTCATTTGAGGGTATCCACATTAAAATTGGATCAAGGTTTAGGCGTTTCAGCTCCTTAACATGTGCCACCCTGTTTTTAAAGGGACCAAAAGTAATTGGACAAATTAAATAATTTTAAACTGGGTACAGCTAATCTCCCTGGAGGCTCTGCAGAGATTCTTGGGGCTCACCTTTTATTACAGAACATTTATTTGTAACTTTATTTGTATCCAAACCTTTGACAGACTTTACAAAAAAGGGGCAAACTTAAATAACTGGGAATCTGAAGCCATTCGCGGTTTTGAAACAAAGTATTTCACTGGAGCCCCTGTTCTAGTTTAACCCAATCTCTTACATCCCTTTATTGTAGAAGTTGATGCCTCTGAGGTAGGAGTGGAGGTGTTCTACCACACCTAGTACCCTTTCCGGTGTATAGAACAGATGAGCAGACATGGGTACCTGCCTTCTAACCCCTCACCAAGCAATCTGAGATGTCTTCTGAAACCAGGTCCTAGGCTTAAGGGTCCAGTGTCTCCTTGTAAAAAAATGGGGAGGGGATACGGTCAGCACTGGGCTATTGCCCGTAAGATTGTCTGGGTTCTGTACGGTGCACAATGGTTAAGCACCTGGACCAATCCCTGGCTGGAGCAGGGTATTTAAACCTCTCCCTTTGATTAATTCTCTGCCTGTAATTGCTCCTGTGTCCTGGCTCTTGTGTTTTTGCTGATTGCTAGTATTTGATTTCTCTGATTCTGGAATTTTGGCTCATATCTTGGTAACTCTCCTGTTTACTGTGCTCTCTCCTGGTCTGAACTCTGCCCACGTGACATTGCCTTTCTATTTGTTTTCTGTTATATATGTACCCTGTTTGTCATTTGTCTGTCTGCTTCTTGATTTTGGCCAGGGTTTAGTCAAGACAAGGTTCCAGTGTGGGATTGCCCTTTTCAGATGACATCTCACATTGGTTTTCTCTATTTTGTGTTGGCCCTATCTGATTTTGGTCTCTGCACCGGACTTGTAGTATCTTATCATTAGCTTAATACTTTTAAAATATTGATGAAACATTGTTTTAAGATTTTTTTTTTCCCCTTTATCCGTGAATTGTTCAATCCGGTAAATCACATAATTTGTTTCCCTTAAGTTTTCTATGTAATATATATAGTTATACAACACAAAATAAAACTAGACATATAGGGGTTTACTATATGAGCTACCTATTCTTAGGCTTGGTACAGACACTAGGGTAACAAGCATGCACACTCCTATTTAGAAAGTACTCTATATGTTGTGACATTTCTTTGAGTTATTTAGGAGTTTGTAATGTAAGATCTGGAGAACTTTTTATTACTTCATTAATAAAATTGAAACAGACTTTAAGGTCAATTACGTAATTGTTTTCTTCAACATGATTGCGTATTTTGTTATTTTTATAATAGAATACTTTATTACTTTGGTTTTTAGACATTTATGAGATAGTTTGTAAATACCAATAGATCACAACAATTAACCTTCTCTGTGTCCATTGAAACATCCTCTCAATGTCATTTCAGCCATGCATTGCTTGGAATCAATAGATTGCTTCTCTTAATAACAAAATGGGCAAACTAATATTATTGGAAAGGAAAAAGTCGTCATCACACAGTGATGAAGTCAATTTACTTGAATCACTTCTGATGGAAAATTCGAGTCTGCAAACCTGATAAAATTGTTTCCAAAAAGAGAGGATGATGGGGTTGAGAGAATGTACTTATTTACTACAGGTTACTTATACTGTGGTACCTTCTAGAGCTTTGTATGTAGAAAGCATTCCATCCTTATCCTGTAGCATACATATCGGAAGTGGAAATATCTGTTTTATGAGGAACAGTAAATAGATATTAGTAGTCATTGATGTGTCAACTTTTCCACCCCTCAAATGGAATATGAAGACTTTAATAAGATCAATGTTTTTAGCATGTAGTGTTGTAATCCATTCACTTTGTTAAAGTTTTTTTCCCATTTGGTTATTTCCAAGTCTAAGACAAGTTGGATATAAGTTTATTTGAGAAAAGAGTAAAATAACCACCCTTGCACAGTTCTCCCTATTAATTTTGCTTTGCTGTATTTGGAACTCCCGTAGAAATGAATGGGGAGAACTGCACAAACGCGGCAATCTCCCTGTCTCCGAGGCTGACTCCTAGCCAACTGCAAGGTGGCTTCAGACCCAAAAATAGGCAGATGGGGAAAATCCCCTTAAAAACGAGGTTATAGCTGTTGTACTGTGAATGTCTGTTACTTTTTAAAAATTTTTACTAAATTTCAAAAAAGGCCCGTTAATGTTGATGCAATTTTTTAACCCTGTTGATGAAACGGGGCGGGTTTCTTTATATTGCCTAGGGAAGGAAATTTGAAAAGTTTTTAAAAACAGACCCGAAAAAGGACCCACACGCCAGCTCTTTTGGGGGGCCCGGGGGGAGGGGGGGCACCTCTTTTTGTTCTGTCTTTATCCTCTGTTATGTGAGGTACTTATCTTTTTGTAATTGGTTTGAGGGTAGTTTTATCTTATGAGTTGCATGGATTATTGGGAGCTGTTTATCAAATAGGTTGTCCAGTAGAAAAAAACTATATTCCGTTGGGGCGAGAGTAGAAAACTCCGCCTCCCCCCTTCCAATCAATAAAAAAAAAAAAAAAAAGATAAAAAAAAATACTTATTAGTGTTGGTCCCTCCTTAGGTTCTCATTCTTACATATTTGCAGGGGTTTTGGGCTCCATTCCCCTATTCCTGTTTCAGGAAGAAAAATTCAAAAGCCCGGAAGAACTGATTTTTGAGGGGATTAGCAGCGGGGGACATCCAGATATTTTTTTCTTCTTTCTTTTTTGGACTACCCCGCCCCCAGTGGAATGAAAATAAATAAATATACATGAGAACTGATTGCAGGAAGTCTGGAGAGCTGTGACATCCAATCCTTTCTTTTTGCCTCAAGAATGAAAGGGAAACGGAAAAGGGGTTGTAAAGACATCCCCACTTTCAGTGGGGAAACATCCCAATTGGCGGGAGGGGCCCCCAACCCCTTGGAAATTTTGAAATCAAATCTTTAAAAAAAGCCCCAGGGGAAATTGCAAAATTTTGTAGTGAAAAGCCCCCTTTTAAACCTCTTAACCCCCCAGGCCCGAAAAATTTTAAAAGACCAAAAACATTTTTTTATTTTTTGCCCCCTTGGGCCTTTTTTAAACAGTTGAAAAACTTTTTTATTTTTTCAATGACGCAGTTGTTTTTAAGGCTCTTTTTTTTTCCGAGAAAAGTTGTGTTTATGAAAGAATGTTTAAGTTCACTTATAAATAATTGCATAATTTTTTTTACATTTTATTTTAATTTTTTTTTTTTTTTTTTTTTTTTTTTACATTTTTTTTTCTTTCCTTTCCCCAATTAAAAACTTGTTTTTTTAAAATTTAAGGTTATTCCCGTCTTTGGGGTTTCCTTGTTTTTGTGGGGTTTTTTTTTTGTGTGAAATTTTTGGGGCCAAATTTTTAGTTTTTATTAAATTTTTTTTTTTTTTATTCTTTTTTTTTTTTTACTCTTTATGGTTTTTTTACATTTTTTCAATCCCATGAAGGGAGAAAATTGTTTTAAAAAATTTTTTTAAATTTTTTTTTTTTAACACGTTTTAATGTTTTTCCCTTTTTAATATGCTAATACATTAAAATCTGGGTCGTCGACAAGGCATTTGATCATCAGCACACAGTGTGCCCTGCTCACTGGTTTCTACACGGAAAAGCCGGGGGGTACTCAAAATTTCCCCGGGGTTTAAAACGGGCCCCCAGTTTTTCCCCTGGGCGGTGTGGTAAACCAGGTTTCCCAAATCCCCAGCCCAGACAGGGACCCTTTTTTTGATTGCGCTGCGCCCCGTTTGAAATTCAAAGGGTTAAAGCACCGGGTTGCGGGGGGGTTTTCCCCTCGCCCCAAAAAGTCCCTCGCAGAAGAGGGCGGGGGGAAATCAGGGGGTGTTGTACCCCCCGTTCCAGACAGGGGCGGTCCCGGACACCCAAACCCCGAAGTCTACGCGGACGCCAAAAGGCCCTCGCTTTTTAGGACTAACGACCCCCCAAAAAGCTGACGTCAAAAGACGGTGTGTGGTCGTTATTTTTTTTAATTATATGTGTAAGGTAAGGGGTCTTATGTATTTTTTAGTGGTGTTTTGAAGATAATTTTTAAAACCCCCACCCCCCTTTCCCGAGTCCTCTTCATTCTGTGTGAGCAGTTGGGAAGGATTGGATGTACAGCTCCCCAAGACCCCCTCCCAATTGTCATTTTTTTCATGCCTGAAGAGCTGTGATGGTCCCCTCCCCCCCGGGCCCCAAAAAGAAATTCCTTGTAACTAAAACTTTTGCATTGGTTTAAACATTTTAAAAAATGGGTAAATGTTGAAGAAAATTGTGAGAAATGAAAGTTTTTCTACCCCCTGCTTAAAAAAAAGGAGGAGGGGGGCAGCGTTTTAAAAAAGGGGTGTGTTTTTTGGGGATGGGGGGTTTAATTTGGCAGTAAACAGATCGGTAATCCCCCAGTTTCACTTTAAAACGTTGTCACTGAGAGAGGAGTAGAGAAAAAAAATGCAGGGGGAAAAGGGTTTTTGTTTTCACACAGCTCAGAGGGGAGTTAGCCCAGAGTGCACAGTACAGCCTATCACAGCACAGAGGGTGTGTCCTGACTCAGAGGTTGAAAAAAATTACAGGAAAGCCAATCCATTTAAAAGGGGGTGTGGCCCGACCGGGCTGCGGAATTACTCTAGACATACAGTTTAAAGCAAAGAGCGGGCCTACAAAAATTTGAGTTAGGTAATACAAACCATTTGCGAGAGTGTTACTGTAAAAAAAAAAAAAAATATTATATATTTAATTTTTTTATATTTTATATATTTATTATAATTATATTTTATATTTTAATATTTTTTGTAGATGAGAACCCCTTTAAGTTCTTATTTTGGAGGTTACCAATATTGTATGTTGGCATTATTTAAGCAGTGTGTGGTGGTATCTATTTGGCCTTTTATGGTGGTCATGGTGATTATATAGTGTGGTAAGTCTTCGACAAATCTCTAAAACATAATGTTCATTTTCTTTATCTTGATTGAGATTTTAAAAAAGGGTTTCCAAAAAAATTTAAAGGGGTTTTTTACTAAGGCTTTTCTCCCTGTTTGTCCTCCTTCAGCTTTGGTTAGCACTTCTGCCTTTCAGCAAAGGGGTCTGAGATTTATTTTTATTCATTTACACTGTTTGACTGATTACTAATGAGTACAGAGGACAGAAGTAGAAGGGGCAGCCCTTGGCTTGAAAAATCATCAGCAGTCAGTGTGTGTGATTTTAGGAGGAGGCTGGCATTGCTGCTGAATAAGAGGTGATGTATGAGTATGTACAGCCAGGACTGAGGATTTCTTGTCACTGAATTTTTTTGAAATTTACTGCCTTTATAACTTAGTTACTATTGTGCCTCGGTACAGGGCTACTCTTCATACGGCTATCAACAACATGCCACATTGAGGAAAGTGGGGGATGTACAAAAATTTATATTTTCTTATCAAAATTTCAAAAACAGTAAAAAATGGAAAAGGGACAGGTTGTATTGTAGACCCCTTTCCCTTTTAGATGCAAACACCACTCTTTGATGAGTCCACAGGTACGGCTGGAGGAATCCGACATATCAGATAAACACACAGCTTTGCAACGATTCAGAACAAAGTAATTCCTTTCTCAAGCTTGAAAAAAATGGTACAGAATTATTAATAATGATGAATGGTGAAAATGTCTGTTGTTCAATTTGCAAGCTTCCCACATCAACTTCACTTTGTGGTAAGACCCCTGTAAGCAAAATCAAAGGTAACCAAAGGGGATGTTATACATAATGAAAGCCTTCTCTAATACACCTTTCTTTAAAAGAGGAACAAAAGATGAGAAAAACTGAGTTGTCTGAGCAGGGGCATAACTAGAGAGGCCTGAACCCCATAGCAAACTTTTGGATGGGGTACCCTCCCACTTTCCCCCCCCCCACCCGACCATGAACGTTTGCCGGGACCTCTTAATAAGTCACGCAGTTACTAGATAATACACCATCACCATCATACTGCTACCAAACAAATCCCACTATACCAAGACCAACATTACCAATAATGCTACTACATAAGGACCTGATTATACCGCCAGAACACGACCACAAAATACCACCATAGTGACTGAATAATACCCCTTTACTATCACTAAATTAAGATCAGAATACAAAGACCAATATAACCGCCATATAGTGGTATATAATATTGTACACAGGTGCCCTTCAGACTGTATATTACCTCCATATAGTGGTAGATACCAGTGTACACAGGCTCTGCTGACATATGAGTGATTACAATGCAGTTACATCTTGTGGCTCACCAGAGTCGTTTGCTTTCCCTTTTCTTCTGCATCCGGTCCAGACCGCCATGATGATTTCTCCCAGCTACCACTCATCCCTACAGATTTGGACAAAAATATCTTAGAATCCCCACTTTTCCAGCATCTTCCTCACTGTCCCCCCACCTCTGCAAACTTCCAAGGTTTGGGAGAGCGGGTACAGGCCATAACTTAGAGGCACAGTCTCCCAGAGGGGAGGGGGGAACAGTGGATCCACTCCCTAGAGATTGTGTTATAGAAATGGCCTGCACCCCTCATATTACCAGGTAGGTAGACCCCATTTGATAGGTTTGTGGGCCCTTGGAGGTAGATGGTGATAGGTAGGAGCATTTGGGGCCACGGGAAAGGTGGCAGTAAAGGCTCACTGGTATGTGGGTCACAGGTAGGCAGATTGATCCTACGTAGGTAGGCGGCCCCCGGGTAGGTAATTAGGTGGGCTGTAGGTAGGCCCCAGGTGGGTAAGAAGACAGTAGGTGGGCCACAGGCAGGCTGTCGGTGGGCCCCAGGCTATATTTGGGCAACATATAGATAGGCAGGCAGGGCTTAGGTAGACAATATGGGTCCAAATAGGTAGGCGGGGGATGTTTGGGAGGGTATATGGCCCTTGGGTAGGGCGTGTTGGTTGGGGGAGGGCCCTTATAGATAGGCAGGGTTTAGGTAGGCAATAGGGGCCCATGTAGGTAGGCTATAGGGTGCCCCATATAGGTGTTTAGGTAGGCAATTATGGTTTTAATAGGCAATAGGGGCCCATATAGGTAGGCAGGGTTTAGGTAGGCTATAGGGGACCCCATATAGGTGTTTAGGTAGGCATTTAAGGTTTTGGTAGGCAATAGGGGCCCATATAGGTAGGCAGGGTTTAGGTAGGCTATAGGGGACCCCATATAGGTAGGCAGGGTTTAGGCTCCATTGGCATTAAAATAAAAAAATTACGTGCTTGTCTCGTGATCCTCCGACGTGAAGAACTGCTGGCCAGCCTCTGTGCTCGGTGTAGGTGGTGTGATATGATGTCATCGTGTTGCCCATTGTCAGCACTGTGGGCCGGCGCCTGGTAGGCTTAAGGCTTTCTAGGCGGGTTAGTAGAGAGGAGCGCCGGTGGTGCTGTGCTCTGCTAAGACCAGGCAGTCCTGCCTCTGAACACTTGGGACACAGGACTCGGGTGTTTAGAAGCAGGGGGCGGTGGGCCCCGCTTTTCCGCCCCGAATCACAGTGCTCGCCGGCAGTGAACTGTATTTACATTCGTTGCTGACCGGGCCCATGAGCGGAACTACCGGTGGGTTGCAGACATAGTAGCAGCTGCTACGGGGCCCACGTCCTTTTGACATGGGCCCCATAACAGCTGCTATGTCTGCTACCCCGGTAGATCTGCCCCTGTGTCTTAGTATCAACATGGCACAAAGATTTATGTGAGTGGCTTCATATATTGTTATAAACTCAAGTGAGGCATGAGCAAAGTTTATTTTTCCTAAAATATCTCCTTTTAGTCCCTTAAACGTTTTGGTACTGTGATACAATTGGTTTGTTACGTAGTCTATGGCTTTTTTTTTATCTAATTACTATGTGGTGAAATAATTTTTCTACAATTATATTAAATCGTTACTAGGCTAATGTTTGACTTCTTTTTTGAGCAAAATGCTGTATGACACTAACAAGAAGGCACGTTAGTTATTATCAAGAACACCATCGGAGAAGTATTGCCAATTTTTTTTTTTTTTTTTTTTTTTAATAGTGCAAGATAGCAACTGGTAAGGGTGGGGTGGGGGTAGAGAAAGCAGATGTTGGTTGGCTGTACAAGCCCATGAAATTTCTTATGGCAGCCCTGATTATTCGTACATTTTATGACTAAAAGAAGGCCATATGGGGTAAGTGATGCAAACAGAAAACACAGTCTAGATCTATCATGGCATGAAACAGTGAAACTAGATCAACTAGAAATCAGATTTTTTTAAAAAATATTTTCTTTTATATTCTTATATCACCGTTTCTTTTACAGCCTGATATGCTGTGTCAGTCTAATTAAGCAATGTGTTCAAGGTGTAATGAAATAGAAATCCTTCATTAGAAGAGGTCCTTGAGACTAAGCACACAGTGACAGTGATAAACTCCCTAGTTCTACAAATGTAGATCGCATTACTTAAGAGCATTGCTCTTGTGGAGTTGGTTAGTAAGACAGGAGCGTGTCTATTCTGAGAAAATAATAAAGGTTATTTATTATAAGCAGCACGTAAAGCACACCAAAGTACATTATGGTACCGATAGCCATCAATACAGTAGATGATGCTACTGTTGGAATAGCTTCTCAATTTAATTGTGAATGATAGCTTGGTTGGCTCACATAGATAAAACTGGAAGCGGAGGCATATCATATATTAACCTCTGGAGAATGGATTGTACTGCAGTGTATGCATTAGAGAATGGAAGCCTAGTTTACACAGGATAGCTACTGCCTGTGGACATCTTGTATGCTGGAACAATTTTCTACCTGCTGTATTAATTTGTTTCCTGAATTTAAATAGTGTCTCCCGGTGATTCCTCAGGAAAAAGAAAATGCAGCAAAACCATATGCTAATGAAGCATAGGTCTTGGATTTTAATGATTTATTGGGCATGATGGCAGTTTCCCTTATGTCAAGCCATGTGTCTTGTCACAGCTGAACTAGAAGGTGTAGATGCATTCATTAAATTGTCTGAGGTTTTAGTCAAGGTACCAAATGACCTGACCTATTACTAACTCTTTCGTATTACTTTGTAGTCCAGTATAGATGTGAAGATTCCATGACTTTTATCACTGTAGAGTAGTGTTGCTTGACTGTCACGGTATGACACCAGTTTGACCAAATTTGTGATGAAAAGCAGGTTTAGGTTGTACTGAACCTGATTTTAATACACAGGGACTTTAACCCTAAATCTAGTCCTTATCCTGACCATAACCCTAATTTGGGGTTAGAGTTTTTTTCCCACTGGGTTTAAATGAGTTAAAATATCCGTTTCCTGGTGCTTCCGGTCCTGCAGCAATTTTGATCCAACGTCTCTTGTGTCTGAAGTTACTATCCGTCCCATGCCACATGTGTGACCTCAGACAGGAGAGGGAGCAATGGGGAATGGGTAAATTAAACACTTCAAATCCTGTATAAAAAAAACAAAAACCAAAAACCTAATTCCAATATAGAGTAGGATTGTGGCATTCAAATTCTGCCGTTAAAAACAAGAAAGAAGTTTTAAATGAGTATTACACATGGCGTTGCATGTGGTTTTTGGGTAGGTTTTTTTACTTGTGGTTTTCAGTCCAAATCTTGTCCCATTCTATGTGGTTTTGAACACGGATCCACATTAAAAATCACCTATGATGTTTAACCCCTTAACTGCCGCGCTCCGTCTTTTGGCGTCAGCCGGCGCGGGTCGTTCGTCTGCAGCGACATCTTTTGGCGTCGCTGCAGACTTTGGGGTTTGTACTACACAGCCCTGATCCCAGAGCATCCCCTGCGAGCACCGTGGAGTGGCAGCTGAAGGAGCTGAACACTGGCCGGCCCCCTGGACTCTGAACTTCATAACGAGTGAGTGATGGAGGTGTGGGGGGTTTTAGGAGTTGGGGGGGAGGTGTGGGGGGTGTTAAGAGGGGGGGTTGGGGGAAGGTGTATGTTACTGCTGTCCCTGCGTATCTAAGTCTAAACGATGTTATAATATCTGCTTGGCCCTGTGTATCTAAACCTAGCAGATGTTATAATATCTGCTGTCCCTGCGTATCTAAGCCTATCAAATGTTATAATATCTGCTGTCCCTGCGTATCTAACCCTAGCAGATGTTATACTACCTGTTATCCCTGCGTATCTAAATCTAGCAGATGTTATATCTGCTGTCCCTGCGTATATAAGCCTATCAGATGTTATAATATCTGCTGTCCCTGCGTATCTAAGCCTATCAGATGCTATAATATCTGCTGGCCCTGTCTATCTAAGCCCACGTTGCTTAATATGTTGTGTGAACCTCTTCTAAGTTGGGGGGTGTTTTCAAGCTCAGTGTCTAGGGCAGCCTGAGCTGTAAATACGGCCCTGGTTGGGGTATGTCAATTCTGCATAAAAAGAGTGTTTTTTATTTTTATCTACATAGCACGTGAGGGCTTGTTTTTTGTGGGACAAGATGTTCTTTTCAATGGTGCCATGAACGGACCATGTAATGTGCTGGGAATCTGACAAAAATTTCTAAGTGGGGTTAAATGTTAAAAAAAAAAAAAACGTACTTGCACCGTGATTGTGGCGTTTTTGTTTTTATGGTGTTTACTTTTTGGTATAAGTGATGTGTTATCTGTATTCTGCGTTGGTTGGGGGCCTAGTTCACAGCTCTGCCCAGGGGCCCACAGTGCTGTTAAGACGCCTCTGAAAAGGAGGCTAAATACAAACACTTTCATAAATATGCTTCATTAGGAAAATCAAAGCATTTCACCTGTAATTCAGTCTTTTTAAAAAGCGCTGGCTCAAGTCTGCACCTGACAGTTTCATAGAGCTGTCAACATAGTGATCCATCAAGCTTACTGGGGGAGCCAGGACGTCTACATCATGAACACACTGCTAAGCTCTGGGCTGCTATTTCTGTGCTAGATAGAACACAAGCAGCAGTGCAATTTAGATGCCTGTAAACCCTGTCATACTATGTCTTCAGTGCGCTGTGCCTGCTGCCGTTTATATAGTGAGAGACTCGGCTTACCCTGTACAAGCAGACATATACTCAGCTCCCCTTGCACAGTTGGTATCTCACAACAGAAGGAATCCAGCTAGATAAGGATCTATGCCTTAGAAAGTGAAACTAAAACCTATGTCCCTGTAATACTGATGTAAACCATTTGCTAACGACTTGTATTGGAAAAAAAATCTTATAATATCATCTACTATTTTTTGTGCATTTTTGTCGAGGTGATGGGTACTCTTTAACCTCTTAATGTCCCTGGATGTATGAGTACGTCCCAGGGTCGCTAAGGGGCTATTCAGGGGGATCGCAGAGCCATAGGGGGACTCACTGTTAAAGTAAAAAAAAAGAAAAAAAAGAAATAAAGGTTTTAAAGTACCAAAAAAAAGTATTAAAAGTTCAAATCACCCCCTTTCCCTATTTTACAAATAAAAACAATAAAATAATTAAAGTTACACACATTTTGGTATTGGCGCGTCCGAAAAAGTCTGATCTATAAAAATATAACATCATTTATCCCGTACGCTGAACACCGTAGAACAAAATTCCAAACGCCAAAATTACGTTTTTTGGTAATTTCACATCACTTAAAAATTGGAATAAAAGTGATCAAAAAAAGTCGCATGCATTCCAAACTGCTAGCAATAAAAAGTACACTTCAGCCCGCAAAAAATGTATCCTCACTGACGTACGTAGGTGTTAGTACAAAAAAGTTATTGGTCGCAAAAAATGACGCCGCGGCGCAAATTTCAAAAATAAAAAATGTTTGGAATTTTTTTACAGTACCAAAACATAACGGAAACCCTACATGTTTGGTATTTCCGGATGCGTAGCAACCTGTAGAATACAGATAACATTATATTTACCGAAGATTGAATGCCTTAAAAGCAAAACACCCGCAAACATAGCAAAAGTACGTAGTAGTGAATAACACCATTTAAAAGTACATCTTTCCCGCAAGATAAAAGCCCTCATATGTCTATATAGGTGGAAAAATAGTTATGGTTCTGGAAAGGCGAGGAGGGAAAAACGAATGCGTCAACAAAAAAAACACCGGGTCCTTAAGGGATTAAGGAAGCATTTTTCAAGTGCTTGAAAGTGGCTTTATTAAAGGAAACCTGTCATATAGTTCTTGCCGCCCTACTTGAGAGCAGGATGTAATAGCGGGAGAGAAGCTGAGCTATGTGATAAATAGTTTTATATGATTTGAAATGGGATTTATGAGTAGAAAATACTGGCCGGACAATAGGAGTCCTATTTATCCCGCCCACATTCAGTGATTGACAGCTTACCCTGTGTCAGTGTGTGGATACAGCAAACTGTTAATCACTCAACGTTTGTGGGATCATGGGATCAGTAGTACTTTCACTGTCACTTAAGGAGTCTGGTCGGTATTTTCTCTGCCTTTTTCTCAGAAATCCTGTTTTAAATTATATAAATCTATATATTACAGAACTCCGCTTCTCTCCCTGCATTACAAATATATGTGTGTGTGTATGTGTATATATATAATATATCACAGAGCTCCATTTCTCTCTTTCTTATAACATGTATATCACAGAGCTCAGGTTCTCCTCTATCATATAACTCTATATATCACAGAGCTCAGTTTCTCTCCTCTGTCATACAACCCTATATATCACAGAGCTGCGCTTCTCTCCTCTATCATATAACCTTAAAGGGGTTGTCTCGCTACAAAGAATAGCTTTCAAATTGTAGGGAACACAAAATAAAGACATTTTCCAAATATATTGCATTGTTCCTCTGTTTTCCCTAAAGAGATACAAGTGAATTTATTACCTCTGTGGCTATTTCAGTTCCCTCAGTAACTGACCTGTAAACAAATCTCCCTGGGCTGTTTGTTCAATGAGATAACAGAGAGTGAGTCATCACACAGGTCAGCAGTGTCAGTCAGTGTCCTGTGCTGCCAGACAGTAAAAAGCTTGATTTATCTCAAGTAAACAGCTCTGTAATTAGGGCTTTTGTTTTGGGGATCAGATAAGAACTCCTGGGAGTAGTTTGCGAAGCTAATCTAATCTAATTAGCATCTGAAAGCATGGAGCTTATGCTGTACAAGCAGGGAGTTTATGCAAATTAGTCTGAACCAGGAAGTGACAGAGAATTTCTTTCATGCATTCTTTGAAACCCTGTGGGGAGACAACTCCTTTAAATTATCACAGAGCTCCATTTCTCATTAAGTAGTCCTTAAAGAGACCTTACATCTTTTAATTTAATGACTTGGGATTTGACTGTCAGTGATGTGCAGGCTAAATTCAGCTGTGGGTATTTGGGATATTCACAAAAGGTGTTAATGGTGACCAGAACCCACAGATGTGAAGGCAGCGTCCTATAAGAAAAGGCTAGGCAGAACATGCTGTGAAAGGGGGTAGCCTCCTCGAGACCTAAAGCAGCACTGAAGGTCGGCTGAAAGTCAACAGTTACTTTGGGCACAACCTGAATGTGGTGATTCTATGACGGTTTTGTTTTTTTAACTGTATGTTTTATTACACTTTCATAAAAAACTAAATAAATATGCAAAATACAATAGAATAATGTGTAATTTGTGTTCATCTGACGTACACAAAAAATAAACCATTATTCATAAATGGCATTCTTGGTTTCATTTCTTACATTTAATAGATGGACAAGTAATTCGGCATGTAACATATTTAAATGCATGATTGAAATAATGCTGCTTTGCTCTTCCACTTCCTGGTCATGCTGTCTGTGTATTCAGACTTCTCTTAATTAGATAAATCTCATGCTGTTAGGACCAGGGAAGCTTCTGAGTTAAAGGGGTTTTACCACCAAGTGAGTTCCTTACCTCCTTATCAGCTCAGAGGAGAATATAAACAAATCACTCTGCAGGGGTGAGAGGGAGGGGTTGAGCAGAGAGTGAGGAAGAAGGGAGCGTCTCAAATGTTTACTCAAATAATACCATTACAACAGTGTATTCTCTATACAGCAAACGGACTCATACACTGCTCTTTCTCCACACCCCCTTGAAAGCTCATTCATGTTCCCTGTCATCAGATAAGAAGTGAAAACATGCAAGCGCGGCCAGATCAGCTCCTCTGGTCATGTCTAATGTAAACTTTCAGGTAACTAAGGGGGACTGAGCAATGCTGTAGCTCTCACAGGCTTCACTTTTTGTAATCACATATATTTAGAAAAGTGATTAAATACCCATTTTGGAGGATCCCACATCAACATTACATAGTGTCAAAACCCCTTAAAAGTAAACAGCAGTCATTACTGTCTTTTGTCTGATAGATCAGATACCCTGTTTCCCCGAAAATAAGACGCCCCTGAAAATATGACCTAGTGCATTTTTTTATTTATGCAATTCAGTTTGGCTGCTTATGCTGATGTTTGTGATGAAATCACTACAGTATACTAATACATGTTGAGGTTTTGTTCAACAATAAATGTGAATTATTGTTCATAGAAAAATAAGACATCCTCTAAAAATAAGTCTTAGCTCGTCTTTAGGAGCAAAAATTAATATAAGACACTGTCATATTTTCGGGGAAACGGGGTAACAAACAAGCTCTTGCTGTCTGGAGTTCTGTGCTGCCACGACCTGTGTGATGACGTCACTCCCTGCTATAAGATAGAGCAAACAGCAGGGGGGAAGAAGTATACACGTCGGTCACTTGGGTAACAAGAGAGAGCACAGGTGATAAATTTACTTGTAGTTCCTTAACAAAAAAAAATGAACAACACAATATATTTGAAAAACCTCTTCATTTAGTGTTCCCTACATATTGAAAGCTAATCTTTGTAGCGAGACAACCCCTTTAAGGTCAAAGTCATGCCCCACTCAGGTTTCAAACAGATTGGTGTAATTTGACTTATGTATCATTGGAGAGTGCCTAAGTATCCCAAACTGACCATATAGAAATAAAATAGTCGGTATTCTAGCTGATTTAAAATTGTTGTGCCATTTAAGTTTGCTTTGCAACCATCAAGCATGTCATGCCTGACATAGATCTCTGGACCTCAATAACAGAAATGTTGAAAAAAGGTTTATCAGCAGTCTTCTACTTTTGAGGAACTAACAATGTTTAAACTTCTAACACTTTTAATAAAGAAATTAGAGCTTGGATGCTTGATAACACTCTTCACATAGATACAAATTGGATGGTAAATTAAACTGGCTCTTTCATAACCTTTTCAGCTTTTGCTTGGCCTACGTCTCTTTGTAAAAGGTACTGGTTTTATGAGCTCATTAATGTGTTCGCATTAATACATTTTGCTTATCTCCTAATTAGCCATAGCTTCCAGCATATTTATGATGTCTTTTTCTCCTTTTGCTGGAAAGATTTCATATTTAATATTTGGAATGCATTTTTGCTGCAGATATCTGTATAGCTGATGGTTGGAAGTGGATCATGGTGTCTTCTGCTATCTGACCTCGTGCTTTTATTGTCTTTTTGATAATTACAAGGCGATTGTTCTCTGGGGAGGAGAAAATGAATAGGAAGACAGGAAACCTTTACAAGTTATTGGCCAATTTTGATGATTGTATTTTAGTGCATTATAGTAGAGGTTCCAAACTGTAATTTAGTAGATTATTTGCTTGTAACCAAAGATATCAAGCTGTTATGGTTCCGCATGCCATTTCCCCCATCTTTAATTCATTGTGTAATCTGTCGAATTCACGTAGATGCTTTAGACTATTTTTTACTTTCCCGTATATGCTGATGGCTCTGATTGTTCCTTACAGGTCCTCTGTAATAGCATGCCGAACTTGATCCAAATCTAGTATGATATGAACTATAAATATACACTCATTTTCTAGGGAATTTTCCCCGTGTAGGTTCAAGGTGTCGGCATAGAAGACCTTCTTTCCCTTCTTGCCTGTTTTTCAATTATTCTACTGTCACACCATCTCGTGATGCTTTATATCTTAAGGCACAACTCATGTTTGCTTTCCAAAACCAAAGTCCTAATTTATAATTTTTGTTTCACTGGGGTATTTTTTATGATAATTATTAAAGGAAAATATTATTCCCATCCAGAAAGTTTGTCCCGTCACTACATAAAATATACCTGGTAAATAGATCTAGTATACAGTGGTCCCTCAGCATACAGTAATAATTGGTTTTGACATGACCATTGTATTCTAAAACCATAACTTTATGAAAAACTAGTAATTTGTACTGAAGCCCTAAAATGTCCCCCAATACAAAATGGAGAGTAAAGACAATTCTGCAGATCACAAATATAGATAAAGAAAGTCCTTACATACAACATCGGCAAGAGTTGCTGGAAATCACTTTCTATGTTGAGGATAGGAGTTTCCTTGGGTCATGAAATTTATACACAATGTACCAGAAAAAAAGATGTGGCCCTCACCTGGTGCCTAAAGGAGCCGCTCATCCTGATACATGTAAAGAGCAGTACAAGACACATTGTACCGCACTGGACTGTAGAGAGCTACTAGACCACCAACCCCTGCATGTTTATTACAAATGTCAATCAACCTGTTTCTAATGATAATGTTCAACAAACAATCCCACTGATAAGAGAGAATACAATTGACTCTTTAGGTCTTATTTAGGAGGTGGCGGGCTGGATATTTAATGGTGAAAAAAGGGGGCGTCCTACTGCATTGTTGGGCCATTTATCATTAGCACATTTCTAGTATTAATACTAGGGATGAGTGAATTGATTGTAACGAAGTGGAATTTGTTTATAATTTCAGGAAAACTTCGATTCTAAATGAAGCCGAAGTTCATGGCGATTCGTGGTAATGAATCTAAAATAGCTGGGAGCACATGGCGTGACATAGGGCAAAGAACTATGGGAGGAAGATATGACGTGCAGACATGTAACCAATCAGCATCCAGCCAGCTTCTGTGACGTCACAGCCCTATTAATAGGGCAGCCATGTTAAATTCTGCCACTTCTCACCGTGTCTTGTATGCACAAGCATCTCTATGTAGCTGCACTAGATTGCACTCTGTGCAAAATACTTCCGATTTAAGAGTTACTGTGGTGAAATACCTTTCAACTACATAGTGTGTGTGTCATATACACAACTGTTTTTGAACCAGCGTTTTTTATTTTGGGATATTGCTCTCTGTGCAAAATACTTCCAATTTTAGAATTACTTGGGTGAAATACCTTTTGAAATACACAGAGTGTGTGTGTCCTATACACACCTCATCCTGAACCAGTGGTTTTTTTTTGGGGGGGGAGGTATTGCTCTCTGTGCAAAATACTTCCGATTTTATAGTTAATGGGGGGAAATACCTTTCAACTACACAGTGTGTGTGTGTCACATACAGCCATACCTCACTATAACGCGATTCACTTATTGTGACTTCACTGTATTGCTGTATATCCATCTGGTTCTAACTCTGTATTGCGGAGTTTTCACTATATAGCGTGATTTTGTGGTATGGACTGGAAGGCGACCAACCACAACAATGTGCTCTGTATCCTGGACGCTGCTTGGCTGATTAAGAGCATATAAAGTGTTAATAAGAGTTTGGGAAAGATTTATAGGAGAGCGTTTATAAAGCCTTAAAATATGTATAAATAATAAAATAAGTATAACGCCACTACTTTTCGGATTTTCGCCTATCGTGGGGGTCTTTGGAACTTAACTCCAGCGATAGGTGAGGGATCACTGTATACATGTGTTCCTGAACAATCGTTTTTTATTTTGGGATATTGCTCTCTGTGCCAAACAGTTAAATTTTTCACTTATTGTGGTGAACTATATTGATGATTCCACAGATGATGACAGAACCTGTTCTGTTAAACGCTTACATGTAGAGGCCCCCCCCCCACCCCCTCGAACGAAAGGAGAGGGTGTCGGCAGTAATTTTGCGTTGACGTCATTGATAGTTTTGACTTCCATTGATCTGTCAGTGTCCGCTTTCAATCGGTCAATAATCCATCAGTATTGCTAAAGCCAAAAAGAAGCAGGCGTTGATCCAAAACACAGATGACAAGTAAATGGAATATTTGATTCTCTTGTGTTTTTTGTATCCACTCCTGCTTTTGGCTACCTAATCAGACAATCCTGATGCAAACAAAGGACCCTGTCATACTGGCCTTACGGCTTCTTCAAAGACACAAATGGTAGTGTTTTGTCCTTTTCATTACTTCTGACAGATTAAAAGAAGGGGAAAACCAAATATAGTGGCAGCATCATAGATTGGTGGAGGATAGAAACCGCATTAGGAAACCACAGGGTGGTCGAGTGAGAGAGTGGTCAGTTGGCGGCAGGAGCACAGAGCAGCAGGAGCACAGAGTGGCACAATGACAAATTGTGGTGGTGCTAGCAACATGAGTAGGCCACAGAGTGGCATAATGACAGATTGTGGAGGTGGCAGCAGCATGAGTAGGTTACTGTACAGTTTGGCATAATTACACAGTGTCGAGGTGACGGCACCAACAGCAGCATCATGCCGGAGAGTGGCACAATTACATAATTTTGAGGTGGCGGCAGCTAGGTGACATAATGAGGAGATGGCGGTAGCAGCAGCATCAAGCCAGAATGTGACATGGTATATAGAAATATAAATAATCACGCACACCTGAGTTGCTCTATAGTAGTGGGTGCTTATGGAAAAGACCACATGGTCACACTATCAATAGAGAAAAATATCCACAGCGCACCATATAATTCTCATAAAAAAGGGGGTTTATTATTAACAGGCACGGATCATTATAGAAGAAACTATTATTGCCCCAATACAAAAAAAGAGAATATATGGGTTACAAGTATATGTAGTGGTTCAGGGTTTGAGGTGTCTCTTGACAAGGGCTATTATGCCGAAACCTTGCCATATGTATAGACACCTAGTGGAGAGGTAGGAGACAAAAAATAGTTGCCGGCACGCTGCTCTGCACCCCGGATGCATCCATTCTTGCTCCTTATTCTCATAGCTCATTACCTGGCTTATTTTTCCCTGGGAGGTTCTCCCTTACACCTTGCTCCGCTGGCCACATATACCTCTGAATCTATATATGCACTATTTTTTGTTTGAGGCTGAGGGAACCGAACGGGACAGAGGCGGGTTGAGGGCCCTTACCTGCTCCTGGGCCATGTCAACTAAGGATTGTGTCTGACAAACCCACCCACTCTTGGCTGGGGTTGTCAGATGTCATCTGGGAGGAAGTGGATGACCTAGTCAACCATTCACGAACTGTTGGCTTGGTGATCAACACACTAGACAACACCGGTAGCTCTGGCTTCGCTGTCCCCTTACTGTGCTGCGTCCTGTGCCTGCTTTAGGAAAATTTGTGCCACTGCCCCTCCCATGTGAAGGACCTGCCACCTCTCTGTCTGACATACTGTTTGATCAAAAATTTAAAATAAAACAAATGCTGTTTGATGTAGATGTGTGTGTATATGACAAAAACACAAGCTGTATTTCAAAGTTTTTTTTATTTTTTTAGACCAGTTATTTGACAAAATTACTTCTAACACCATCTCCACTCTTTCGGGGGGGGAGGGGCTCTACATGTATCAGCATTTAACAGAACAGATTCCATCATAATCTGTGGACTCATATGAGGACAGTGTAAAAGGAGTGCGCTCTTTGATGCTATAGTGGGATCTTGGCCCTCAGCTCCGTTCTTTCTAGCTGACGCTGATATTTGTCAGGCTGTGTTCCTACTTCAGTTATTTTTTCAGTTTTGCCCCCGTAACTGCCCAGATAAGTGAAGTGTGAAGCGATTCTAAGAGCAGCTGCTGTCGTCTGTGTGTCATGCTAAATCACAGCATTATTTCAATACCAAACTACGCTCTCTATGCATATTTCAGCATGGCACAATGTTCTACAACACCATACAGGCTCTTTGCAGCCAGGGAATAGTTGTTTTTTAAAGCGATTAGTCGTGCATAAATGGTGGGAAAATTTGGCTAATCGGCCAAATTAAATTTTTGAGAAATTTGTTCATCTCTCATTACTGCCCTCTTGTATTATTGGAGCCTATGTGTCTCCTCGTTCACCAGGGCTAAGGTGTAACTGTGGTTCTCAGCCATTGTAGCTGCACTGCTGATTAGTGAAACGTTAGTTGATTTTTATAATTGATCTAAATGATTTCTAAACTATTTGTGCCATTTATTATCTATTTAGAGTTAATTTATTCAACTTCTCACCGGCATATCTGTGATGCTGTTGCTTGAATGGTGTTAGTACTAGGTGTTACCTTTTAGTTGTGAAATGTGATTTACAGAATTACATGAAATTTAGGATTTTTCATATCTTTAATTTCTTATTGATTAATACATTTTAAAAATGGTAAAACTCAACAGTTTGTAAGATTTCTAATTACTTATACATTGAGGTTGTCAAAATGTTTTTATGTTCAAAATTTCGGATAATTTACACCATATTAAGTCGTGAGATTTTAGTGTTTTTTTTACTGCAGCTGATTCCCCCTCCCCCCCCTGAACTAAAATCTGTTTCAACTTAAAAGGTCAGTTTTTTTTCTAGCCGAATGAATGTTTGTATAAAAGATTGTTCCCAGTTGCTACCGTATGTAAAAGGCCATGTGATAAACTGATGGATGGCTGTTCATATCTTTAATATAGTAGGAGAGATCATTATTTACTGGAAGTATACTTTGCAAATAGGAAAGTACTCCAGATGGTGACCAAAATAGTCACTAATGCGACCAAGAAATTGCAAATGGCAGCAACACTTTTCAGTCTTGTTGCCATTTGTGACTAGCCCAGTCGCAGCCGTATCTGTTTTACTGCTCTTTGCCATACATGTACAGTATTTCACAAAAGAGAACCATCACATTTTTGTAAAAATTGTATTATATCTTTTCATGGGACATCACTGAAGATAAGACACTTTGATACGATATAAAGTAGTCAATTTACAGCTTGTGTAACAGTGTAAATTTGGTGTGCCCTCAAAATAACTCAAAACATAGCCATCAATGTCTAAACCGGTGGCAACAAAATTGAGTACACCCCTAAGTGAAAATGGAGAAATTGTGCCAAAGTGTCAATATTTTGTGTGGCCACCATTATCTTCCATCACTGACTTAACTCTCTTGGTCCTGGAGTTCACTAGAGCTTCCACTCCTCAATGACGACATCACAGAGCTGGTGGATGTTAGGGACCTTGCGCTCTTCCACCTTCCCTTTTGAGGATTCCCCACAGATGCTCAATAAGATTTAGGTCTGGAGACATGCTTGACCAGTCAAGCACCTTCACCCTCATTTTCTTTAGTGAGGCAGTGGTCATCTTGGAGGTGTATTTGGTGTTATCATGTTGGAATGCTGCCCTGTGGCCCGATCCTCTCCTGAAGGGAGAGGATCATGCTCTGCTTCAGTATATCACAGTACACAGTTGCATTCATGGTTCTCTCCGCGAGGGAGGGAACACACAGGTGCGAAAATGCGCATCTCTGATATTATAGCCACAGCCTTACTATAACGCTGTATTGCCGGCCAACGCTGAAACCAGAAAGGGTGGTTAGTAGCCAACAAGACAAAATAGCTAGTTGAAGGTGCAAAAAACACCTGTATTAGTTAAAGCATACATATTTTTTTAATAACGCACATTTTGTAAAATTGGCTACATTATAGTAATTTGCCATTCCAGCAAGACTTGATTTGATGGAAACACCCCTTTTAAATCTTTTAGATGCTGCGGTCAATAGTGCCCACAGCATCTAGGTGGTTGAGACAATTGAGGCATGCTGATTGGTCCACAGGCCATGTAATGTCCTCTATGTCTTTCATGTTCAGAATCCTAATGGATCCTGCTGTTGACCATAGTTTAATAGATTGAGTCACAGACATAATACATAGTAGTATGGCCAACTTTCAGGTCAGTACTGTCACTAACAGACAGGAGATTTTGTCAAAGGGGACCTAAGGCAGGTAGCGGCATCAGGGAGCTCCGTATAACAGTCGGTTTGTGATCAGCGGCTGTCTGAATCAGCACTGTGCAGGCAATAGTGTGGCAGTCCATTTAAGATGCCAAATTCACAAGTAGCTGCAGTGGGAGATGGAAGTTATAGGAGGGGGTTGAGATAAGCTTATTGGCTCAGCCCTGGTGGCAAATTTAGTCCTGCAGCAGCCACTCTGCAGAATGCTTCAGACATTTAATCATTTAGCTGGACCATATTTAAAGGGGTGGTCTATCTCTCACATGTGCTTGCTTAGCTATACCTAAAACTCCAATTGAAATGAGCAGGAAAATGCTGGCCACTTCTACATTCTTACCTTTAGGGAGCTGTTCTCAAAGTACCTATTGATATGACATCAATGTGATAGGTGGGA
Source organism: Phyllomedusa bahiana (assembly GCA_025379985.1). Taxonomy (NCBI): domain Eukaryota; kingdom Metazoa; phylum Chordata; class Amphibia; order Anura; family Hylidae; genus Phyllomedusa; species Phyllomedusa bahiana. Next base: position 13,864 of record JAODAL010015624.1, on the reverse strand, counting down.
CAACCCTTTTAAAGAATTATCTATTATTTGTGGCATTTGCTTTTGAATATGAAATTTAGATCAATTTAAATATCCATTTTAATACTTCAAATACTACTTCAAATCAATGCCATAGCAGCCCATTCTCTTGTTCCTTAAACTTGATGTCCTACTGTGATACATTGCTATTACTAAAATGCAAAGGTTTGTAAATTCAAGCTATCGTCAGAAAAATCACTTTGTAGGGATTAAAACTCTCTACTGAACATTTATTACAGGGTCATTACTTTTTAAATAAAAAGCTGTAAAATGCTGCATTTTGCCCAATAAATCACTGATTTCTGTGCAGTCAACAGCAATCCTGCACTTCTCAACTACTTGATTTGAATTACTTTACTTGGAAAGCTTGGCTACCTCTCTGTTCTGTGAAGTCGAGGATAAGAGGGCATACTCGCTCATCTGTATTCAGAATTCGACTCAAGAGAATGAAAAGAGCAACGCATTGGCTGCCACCTCTCCATTTTTGGTGGCCAGCTTGTTGATATCTCCTAACTTGAAAGTTTGGAGATGGGAATAACCCTTTAATGCTCATTTGAAAGTTTAGAAATTGAGCACTAAAATTCAGTTACTGTATTGCACTGTTATTTAGTTAGTGTGTCTCTCTGTTTGCCTTGAGTCATTTACAGATCTTTATGCAACCCCCAAGTAGAAAGCATTTTGTAGATGACTCTAAATTGCTTTATAGTGTGAACACTGCTTTTTCAAACACTGAGATTGATTTTAAGAGTATCCCCCAACTTGTAAAATAAGTGTATATTGCTAGGATATGCTGTCACTTCATGAAGCATGGTGACCGACCTTTATGACTGCCCACTGATCCTAAGAATGACTTGACTTTTGGATATGGGATGAACCCCCGCTCTAACTAGTACCCAGTTTAAACCCAAGAATAAATGCACAAACACGTTCTCCTTTGGTGTCAAATGGCCACAGCTTTATTCAAACCATATAAGTACAAAAAACATGGAAGGAGTCAGGTGGAGTGCTAGACAATTGTGTGATATTCCCAGCTGTCTGACATGCAGTACCCGGCCAGACAGCAATAAAGGGGCGGCACGCTCTGGTTTTCCATTCTAGCAGAGCCAGTATACTTCAGGGGCACCAATGACCCTGCTGAAGATCCTCACTCCTGATTAACCACTGTGCCGCCCCTGGATGCCATTACCATTATACCATCCTTAAGGCTGGCCACTTCCAAAGCTCAGCCTCTTCACACCATGAGATTTAACCATCCTCTATTAGTTAAAATTAGTCCACCATAACTTGACCTGCAACTTCCACCTGACTCCTGAACCGCAACATAAAAGCTGTGACGGGTTATAATACCAGGATTCATATTTTCCATTTTCTTTTCTTTTTTTTTTTTTTGACCAAGTAGCAAATTCCAGACTCACTAGGAGTCATCCTACAGCACTCAGGAGAGGAAAAACCCCCTGTGGAGGAAACCTCTAGGGAACCATGGCTGAAGGATCACCCTTCCCATGGGCTTAAATGGATAATGCTAACACAAGTACTCATCAGTATCATAATAACGGTGTCTGAAAACAGGTATATAGTAAAGTCAATATAAAACAATACAATAATACATTCGTCACTGTACAGATCATAGCTAAATACAAGCTTCAGAGCATTCATTAAAATAGGGGTGGGTGGGAGGGACATCTTTTCTTGCTTCTTGGTGAGAGAAAGAGGAAGTAGAAAGAGAAGACCAGAAGTTATATCTGTACCTAAACCCCACCCACCTCACAGTAACTCTTCCCATCCACACACTCCTCCCTCTCATAACACAACTCCCCCTGCTCATAACTATTACACAGACAGGAGCCTAGGCACAGTGCAGGGACTACAAGCTGCTCTCTCAAAACCTATCCCCTTTGCTCAACATTACTTACAATAAATATACTATGCATACACTGAAACCATCAGCTTACATACCTACAACTATACAGCCAAAAACTCCCAGACTATAAGGGAGCTCTAGATTCCCCCCTCCCAAAGTCATGGTCCCCCTTCGCTTAGGGCTTCGGGGGGGGTTCTGGACCAAAGTTCTGTGCCCCCCTCGTAAGTTTATCTATGCACTGAGATTCCTGACAGCTACTGCAGCCCATTCACTTGAATGTGGCCATTCTGCAATTCTTTGCTAAAAATGGTGTAAATGTTATTCCCCCTAAAATTGATCGTTTATTTTGTTTTTAGGGGTATTTAGTTTTTTTCCCAATGGCATTTCTTGGCCACTAAATAGAAAACATTTTTGCCCACTAGTTGAAGGGGTTTTCTCACCACATTGACTGGCTTTAAACATGTAGGCAAAGATAAATAAAGATGATTACCAAAAACATTGCTGTTCTGAAAATAATCTTATTTCCTGCTTGTGTGCAGAAGGTTCCCTAAGTTACCGACCATCTCCCTCTCTGCTCTCATTGCTCCAGCTGCTCTGTCTGACCATGGTGACCTCACTCCTTGCTGTGTTGTATTCGTTAAACAGGAACTTGTGTATTTTTACTGAAAAATTTTTCCTTTAGGCTCTGTAGCTTTGTTTTACTGTTAAAATCTTTGTAGCAGGTTTTTGCTAGGAATAGCGAGCTGATTGCCAATCATGTGAGAACCCCCCACGCCTTATCGGGGAAATTTTGGAGCTGAACCGGTGTGCTTTTTAAAATAATGGTGAGAAAAAAACCCCTTAAATCCCTTAACGACGCCATGACTTTAGAGTTGGGGGTGCAGGGTTTTAAAAGGAGTTTTGCCGCTTTCCCGCACTGTGTTAACAGTTTTCCCAGAAAATGCCTTGTAAGCTCCAGGGAAAAACCCCTGATCCTGGTGCTTAAACCCCTTTGATTGCTGTGATCAGGGGCGCAGATTTTAAAGGGTTCCCCCGCTTATGGGTCTTGGGACTTCCCCAAAACCCCATAGATTACGGGGGGAAAATCTGTGCAGTCAGCCTGGGGGGCCCAGGAAGTCCAGGGGTGTTCTACAGGAAGTTGCGGTAGGGCAACTGTGTGCTGCCCTGATTGCTGTCTGTGTCAGTATAACACATTAATATGCTAATACATTTGTTGGGGTTCAGGGGTACACTGCATGACTCTGTGTCAAAATTTAACCTGGGTTGCCGGCATGAAGAAAAAGACATAGACAGAGTGATATGAGTTTTCCTTGTGTGAAGCGACCAGAAGAGAGGCCCTTTTTTGCAATACAATGGATTTTTTCAAAATGGCTTAGGGCGTGGCTAAGTTCCCTTTGTTTTCTTGCAGTTTCGGAAAAGTGGCACTAGTTGATTGGTTCTCCAGATAAAGGCTTTGGGTTTCCACCCCCATCCTGCGGGACTGGTGGGGAGGGTTCAGGGGAAAAGGCGCCATTTGGAATATCTCTGTGTTCAGCTAAACTTATATTGTAATTGTTTTTTGCACCACAAACTTCATTAGAAAAACATTGAAAAAATATTTTCCCCCTTTAAAACTTACCAAGTGTAAAAAAGAAAAAAGTGTTAAATAGATATCTCTTAATGGGATTAAAAAAAATAAAGTATAGAAAAAAATAAAATAAATATTTAATAATAAAGTTATTGTGCATATATTACACAAAACAAACAAAACCTACACATATTAGGTATCTACACGACCGTAGCAACCTATAGTATTGATCTACAACATGAAATGTTCATTGTGTAAAAAACAAATGCAAAAAAACTTTTATGTTCATGCTGCAAAAAAAGAACAAGACCGATGCCCCCTAAAATTAAAACTTCTCCTGCATAAAACAAGTCCTCATGCAAATGCATCAATCAGAAAATAAAAACAAGTTACGACTGTTGAAACGCAAGGAGTAAAAAACTATGAAATTTAGCTGGTCATTAAGGCCTTTTCAGGCCTGGTGCTTAAGTGAGTAAGGGCATCTATTTTAAAGGGGTTGTCTAACTTATAAATAAAAAAAAACAAAACTTGTTTTCCTGCCGGAATTGGAATTCATCTCTGTGTGATGTTTTATGTATTAATGTGTACTTTCCCATTGCGGTGTGTTGCCTCCCTTCCCCATAGCTGAGCAGCAGCATTTCCACTTTGACAGCTGTTTCTCTTTTCCCTGTTAGCCCGTGTTCACACGGCTTATTCAAGCCCTAATTGCGAGCTGGATTGCGCTCGCAATTCCGGCTTGAATAAGGGGCGGGGGTGCTGCCCCCGGCCCCATAGACTTGCATTATCCACGGCGCATATTGCGCCTGGATAATGTGCATGTCACTTTCTCCCCGCCGAGCAGGGAGGAGCGACGGAATCCACTGTTCTCTATGAGAACTGTGGATTACCGTAATTACTGCGACGGATTGGAGCCGTACTGCAGCGCAAATTCGGCGCGCAGTACGCCTCCAATCCGCGGTGAAATAAGCTGTGTGAACGGTCCCTTAAAGTGTAAGCCCTAAAATTATTTGCTGTGTTTTGTATATCTTTGTTCCTCCCTCACATCCTGGGGTATTTTCACATGGCTTATTTTGGCCCGCATTACATCATGTATTGCGCGTTACATGCGGCGAAATGCGCACCGCAATTACGGTAATTCATAGCTCTCCTAGATAGCTATGGATTACACGTCATCCCCCTGCGCGTATAATACGATCGTATTGTATGTGCGTGGGGTGAATTGACATGTCAGTGGGGCCGGCGCCTGGCTGCATCCATCCCCCCCGCCACCCCTACCCGTGCTTTAGAAAATGCACACGGCGTATTGCGGCGTGTACTATACATGCCGCAATACAACGTGTAAACATACCCTTAGTAAACATACACTTTATGCTCTTTCCTTCATGTTGAAAGCTTTGGGAGGCAGAACCAAAGAGTGTGGTTTGAAAGACTGCCCAGTAAAAAGCCAAACTCCTTTGATTACCTGATCTTCTGGGCTTGACGCAAAGCTTTTTTTTGTATGAAGAATATTACTGGGCTTCTCTTCGTCAAACAGATGATGTATCACTGCAATTAGCCTAAAGAAAATTTAATGAAAGTACATTACTAAAGTGCCTAACTTTATATTATATTGCACAGAAAACCATTTTTTTTTCCTTTTTGGTTTCTAGCTCTGACCTGTTTAATAGAATTACATGCACAGTAGGTTAGTTACAGAACCCCTCTTCAAATGCAAGTTATCACCTCTTTAGCTGATCACCACTGATCCATATTTTAACACCTGTGATTAGTTATTTGGAGGAGGTGAGCATATTTTTCCTGGAAGAGCCAATAATGAGAAAATGCAGCATTAGGGTATGTTCACACAGTGTTTCTTAGATACATGTTTGGATCCGTGTTTTGGACCAAAAACGGACCCAAACACGCATCTAACAATGTGCTGTGTAGTTTACATTGCTTTCAATGTAAAACACGCATCAGTGTTCAGACGAGTGATCGCCAATGCGTGTTTTACATGCGTCTTTCTGATGTGTGTTTCGGATCTGTTCATGTTAAACAATTAACATGTCAATTCTTGATCCGCTTTACGCAGCAGACGCCCCTATTTAAAACTATAGGGTGCATTTCTGCTGCAGCAAAAACGCATCCAAACACGAACCACGGTGCGTGTTGGATACATTTTATGGTTTTGAATATGTTTTTCGGATCGAAAGCATATCCATAAACATATTAAAAACCGCGGTGTGAACATACCTCACATAGCAGCCATTCGAACAGAACCATTTGTGTAGTAAGGTATATGGAGCTTTCTTTGTGGCCTCTTAAAATGTATTTAAAACTTGAATTTCTTGCAGCTGTAATACCAAGCACCATGAGGCGAGTGGAATATAGCTTGAAGGTTTTAAATGAAATGCAAGATAGCTGTTTTCTACCACTCCCTGTTTCCCGACTCTGTGATAACCTAGAGTGCACAAGTAAAACTTACTTTTGCAGGCAATTATAGGTTCTTGTACTATAAAATCACCTTAGATAAACCACCAACATGGGCTTATTGATTCCTAATTTATATTCTGCTAAAATAAGACTCCTGCCTGTAGAGACATGTCTGGAATATACTATTGTGAGATGAAACACTGATGGAATTAATGAGTCCATGAACCTAAAATGGGGCTGGAAATTGCTGAGCTGAATCATCCAATCAAATTGGCACATTTAACAATGTGTTTATTTGTTGAGCTTTAGACTCACTTTAGAAATGTGTTCACTGGTGGTGGAAAGAAACATTTATAAAAATGTATTGACTGAAGTATAAATCTTTTCTCAAACCTTTAGATACAATGCTGGTTTCCTATTATATCTACAACACAAGTAATTCTCCTTGGGTTGGAGCTATATTAAATATAACTCGGAGAGGAATTGTTTTCCAGTAAACTGTACATGGTCAACTTTTATTCCTCTTACTAGTAGAAAAGCTAGCTAATACGTGATTAAACTGAGACGGGATGAAGTGTATGCAGATGCCTTATTCCATTTAGATATTCTGTGTGTGTGTATATATATATGTATATATACATATACAGGGCCGGACTGGGAATAAAAATCAGCCCTGGCACAAAGCCCCCACCAGTCCACATACAATATCCGTTAAAAAAAATTTAAAAAATTTTTCCCTTGCTTGCACCTCCCCATAAAATAACTACACTTAAAGGTGTTTTCAACAGAGATTTTTGGGGGGGCGTTTTTGTGCAGAAAGGCAGACGTTAATGCTGTACATTTCTGCAAAAAAAAAAAGATAAAAAAATGCCCCAAAACCGTCTTGTGAGACCCCCCTAAACACGGCAAGAAAAAACAGTGGTGCAGAAAACCCCTCATCACCAAGTCAGGTGGACTTGCTTTACAATCGGGACAGGCCCTGACATACATAAGCACCAACATAACCTAAAACCCCCACCAACACATACCAGTAGTCAGGTCACTATCACATTGATACGCACTAAATAAACATAGAAGAAAAATTACCCTAGGGGCAGGGACTCACAGGAAAAAGTCATCTTGATGGGAGTTGTTCTCTTCTCCTTTTTCTTCCCCATCTCCCCAAAAACCTCCATGATGCATGTGTCTTCCCTATAATTTTCCCTTTTCCTTTTTTTCTTTGTGGGTACAGTATGCAAGTCTTTCCCCTGGTCACTACTTGCCGTGAATTTACCAAAATACTTTTCTTTTTCCAGCACTTTTCCTATCAATTTCCAATATGTAAAAAACTCCCCATCCATAACCCCAAAATGTAATGGTACCCTTTTGGTCCCCTACCAGTAATTGACTCCAAAACAGTGTAGTTAGACCCTAAAAATTAGAAATTAAAACGTCTAATGGATGTAAATAGGTGACCCCCTTAGGTGTTATTCAACCCTCCCTTTAGGCAGGTAAGTATAAAGACCTCCTAAAGCGGGTAGCTGGGCTTTTTCCGGGTAATTACCCGGGCGGGGCCAGTTCTGGGCAGGCGGGCCAGTTCTCGGGGGCAGGGCCAGTTTCGGCGGCGGGGGTTTCTGGGGGGGGTTTTTAGGCAAACTTACCCGGTTTCCCTCCTTCCCCCCCTCTTCCCTCTTTTCTGGTCGGAGCCGGGGGCCGCTTAAAAACAGAGTAAGGGCCCCGCGCCTCCGGGGGGCTGAACGGCCAGGATCAGAGGATCCGGCTGTTCTGCCTGGGCCCGGCCTGCACGCGCGGTTTCAGGCGGTGGCCGTATGGCTGCATGGCTGGGTCTGTGCCCCGGCCGTGCAGTGTGTGGCGGGGGGGCCCCTTTTGGGCCCCCTTGGACGGGGGTCCGTCGCAGATGGACCATTGGGGCCCCCTGTAGTGCCCGGGGGCCCCCCGGGGGGGGGAAAACACCACCCCCCTCGGGGGGCCGATCCGGCCCGGCGCTCGGCCCCCGGGACCCCCAGGGGCCCCAACGGGCAAATGCCTGGTTTGCCCTATTGGCCTTTAGCAGAACTTTTTTTGTAAAAGGATTCATTTCATGAAACACAGAATGGAGAAGGTCTGACTACTGGGAATCTCGTCTGGTTTTAAGAACCAGATTTTTACAACCAGTTGCTTTTAGCTCTTTTTTGAAAATTAAGTACATCATGAAAAGTTCTAAGTGGAAAGCTTACATTCAAAGGGAATCTATTGCTGTTTTTTCCACTTACTAAAACAAGTACTGATAGATATTCTTTTTTTCTTGGCTGTTTTAATTTTCTGATTTGTAGATTTTTTTTAGTTCCATTGTCTGTATATGATTTTGGGATCAGCCATATTGCCTGAGCTACCTGTAACAGCAATTGGAGAAATGCTTTACAGTAGCTTCATGGGATAGAGATATAAAACTGGAGAAACCCCCTTTAAAATTTCTATAGGAAGTTTTCTGGATGCTGTGTGATCTGGGAAGATATGTGTGCATGGAGGGGAAGAGGGCGAGCTGTGACTACCTCCTATTGTGACTGGTGGATCCTGGGTTATCTATACACATTGGTGTCCCTTTAGTTTCACCCGTTTGCTGTATTAAGCAGACTACTGAAATAGCCTCTACAAAACAAAAATGCGGACTATTACTAGGCCTGTGAAAAGTGAAAAGCAGGATTTAAAAAAAATAAAAAAAATAAAAAAAATCTTGATAGTGACATAAGAAATAGAAAAGACCACCACAAATTCTTAAAAGATTTGTTTAACATAAAACATGGGTTAAACAATAGGTCATTTTCTGACTATACATTTCCTTTAAAGCCATTTTTAAATGTAAGACCTGTTCCAGCTTTAATCTTTAACAGACCACAAGGAAAGTAAGTGCATTACATTGCAACAGGGCTTTGTAAAAAAGCATTTGTTGAGGTTTTTACCTTTGTCTCTTGTCAACAAAGGGGCATAAATGTAAAAAAATAATTTTGGTTTTATAAGATTTTTAAATTTGGCCCGGGACGCACATGGTTTAATAGTTCTTATCTCAGGTGGTCAATTGGGTTGTTCACACAGCTTATTTTGGGGGGAATTTCCCACTATTTGCGGCGTTTCTGCCTTATTACGGCAAAATGCGCCCCTTTCTTCGGTAATCCCTAGTTTCATAGAGAAAAATATGGGTTACGCCTCATTTTCCCCATATCAATGATGTTAGGGGCCGGCGGGATTTCAAACCTTTTTCTGATGAACGTCTCATCTTCAGTGTTTTGTCTATGACTAGCTTATGTTTCTGTTGAAATCATGTCATTAAGTGAAGTAGATAGGTTTAAGACCCTTTTACTACATTGTGCCCCAGTGAGAGATAAAAGCAAACATTTTAATTACTGATTCTCTTTTTGAGGTCAATGTCTGTGACTTTGTTCTTCCAGATACTCTTTGAAATACTTTCTCTTAAAGGAAATGTCACCTAGATTGTTTTACTAATTGGAACCAAATAATGAAATCTGTTCCATTTTATTTAGTATATTTTTCATGTTAAATGGTTTGTTTTTTTTTTTTCTTTTTGATTGTATATAATTATGAGGGAGATCATTTAGTCAGAGCTATGCTTTACAGCAGCCACATGGTCTATGGGAATCTGTAGTCTGCAGATGACTTCACTTTTATGGGTGAGTTTTGTGGGCATGCTCTGTGACTTGTTGTTTAACTGGGCTTGGACTATTTCTGCATTCAATCAGTTTATTTACAGTTATTATTATCGTACTGACACCGGGGCCCCATAGCATGCACCGCCCCTCAACTTTTTTCCTCTTTTACATATATACAGGTGAATAACCATTTTTTGCTCGCCTTCTCCTTTTCCCCCCGTGACGGGGTCCCCCTTACTGTGATTTTAAGGGGCCCAATTTTTTGGGCTTTTTTTCATTATATGTTTAGGGATTTCTTGATCTGTGTTTTGCTGTCCTTGGCCACCTGTCTTTCATTTTGTATTTTAGCTAATTTGATCACCTTTTTACGGATTTTATTACGCTCTTTGTAATTTTCAAAGGCGAATACTGACCCCTCTGACTTATATTTTCTAAATGCCCCTTTTATAATTATTCCCTTTTAAAAAGAAGGGATTTGGCCTGTTGGATTTAATTTTGTTCACCTATACTTAATAATTATAGGAATAAATTTTGCTATATATTTCCCCAAGTTTTTTTAATGCCCCCCATTTATCTTTACATCACTTTTGATGTAGCGCTCCCCGTCATGTCCTGTATGCCCGCTTCTATAAGGGTAATTGGCCTTTTTAAAATGAAATGTTTTTGCCCTCCTGGTCTGTGTTGTTTTTTTTCCCATTTTAGACTAAAACGAATTCTATTGTGGTTGCTGTTACTAAGACTTTCAGAAACAGTGACCGTCCAAAAAAGGGCTGCTTTTTCTAGAAAAGACCAATCCAACGTGATCATTCCCCAAAAAGGTCCATAAAATTATCCTGTAAGGTTTTAGGAACTTTCTCATTTTTAGTGAAGAGAACTGTGAGGCCAGTCAAATTTTTGTAATTAAGTCGCCCATTTCATACGACCCCCCCTGTGTGCCCAATCCCTTGTTTAGGGACCTGTTCTTCTTTCCTCAGTGATGTTCGGGGGTCTATAGATTACACCAAAAATATATTTTTCTGTGTTTTCTTGTATTTCCACCTACAAGGGTCCACATCTTTAACTCTCCACCGTACTGCTTTTCAACTTCCCTTATACACTTTTACATACGATCCTCCCTTCTAGTTTACCCAGCCTTACAAATAAGTAAAACCCGAAGGTTAAAAGCCCCAAAATTTGAGGGTTCGCCATGTCTCGGCAACCCAACCATGTCAATCTCTTTTTGAATGAAAACTCAAGCTCCCCCTATATTGTTTGCTAGACTTCTGGCATTTTTGAACAGACACCTCAAAGTTCCTTCCGTAGATGGCATGGGATTACATGAAATATTGTGGTCACCTATGTCTTCAATGCTGTTTTGTAACACATGGGTCTCCTTATTCACTGGTCTAGTCCATCCCCCCCCCAAAAAAATTTATTCTCCACCTGCCAATTAGTCTTTCCCCTCTTTAGTCCCTGCTTTTCTAGATTCTCTAAACCTTCTTATTCTAGTTTAAATATTAAACCTTATGAATTCCCTCCCCCGCAGACGACCCCCTTCCATTCAGGTGCAATTTATCTGTAGAAAAAAGAATGTACCCAATGAAAAACCAGCCCAGTGCTCTCAGAATCCAAACCCTTCTGACCTACACTGAGACTTCAGCCATGCATTTAACTCCCTGAGCTCCCGCTGTCTTTCCTGTGTAGCGCATGGCACCGGCTGTGTTCCGGACAACACAACTTTGGAGGTTCTTCCCTTCAGCTTGGAGCCTAGTTCTTTAAAATCATTATTTAAGATCCTCCACCTACTATATATTCTGTCATTGGTCCCAACATCACTTGCCCCTCCTAGTAATTTATCCACCCATTCCACTACATACCGAACACTGGCACTAGAGAGACAGCAAATCTTTTGGTTGAGGCGGTCTTGGCCAAAAATTATTCTATCTTCCTGATTATTGAATCCCCTATAACCACTAAGTGTCTTTCCTTCTCTGCATGTACAAACCATCGACTACTAGTTGGGCTGCTCTTCTGGCTACAAGGAAGAGTATCCACTACGGCTGCTTTTTCTGAGACTGATGCCCTGGCATTATCACAACTTGGCAATTTTTCTAGAAAGCTCAGGAATAGATGTGGTCTTCCTTTTTCTGGTTCCCCTAAAACTCCGAGTAACTTCAATAACCCAGCTCCTGCTGATCTATTACTTCACCCCCAACATTTAGCCTACTAACTGCTTGTTCAATGAGAAGCAAACTCCTCTCATAACTGTCAGTCACCTTCAGTGTCGCATTCTGCTCCTCCAGATCTATATTACAGGCTTCTAGAGTAGCAACATGCTCAATCTGTCACAGTGTTATTCTCCCTGGACCTCCTAATCCTGTAGTGCATACATACAGTTGAAACCAAAAGTTTACACACCCTATATAAAAATAAAAATATGCATGTTTTTATCACGATCTGACATGAAATCCGAATAAACCTTACCCGTTTTAGGTCAGTTAGGATTGCCAAAATTATTTATATTTGCCAAATACCAGAATAATGGGAGAACAAGGATTTAAGGCAGGGTGTCAAACTGCAGCCCTCCAGCTGTTAGGAAACTACAACTCCCATCATGCCCACTGTTATAGATTATACAAATGCATGATGGGAGTTGTAGTTTCCCACAGCTGGAGGGCCGCAGTTTGACACCCCTGATTTAAGGCATTTCTATTACTTTCTGCAAAGTCAAAAGTTTACTTACACTAGGACTAAACTCCCAAGATACAAAAAAAAACATGGACACAGCGTATTTCTAAAAGGATGTTTTCTTTATTGGAAAATTCTGTACATACAGGTAATGCAGTAAATCAGGTAGGTAAATGCGGTGGACAAGGACAGAGTGCGTTTACCTGCCTGTTTCACTGCATCACCTGTATGTACAGAATTTTCCAATAAAGAAAACATCCTTTAGTAAACGCTGGTCCATATTTTTCATATATCTTGGAGTTTATGGAGGCTTGGAAGCCGTGGATCTGGAACCTGTGACTGCCTACTAAGGACATTTACATGGAACTGCAAGAATTATCCAGCTGAGAACTGGGATGAGCCTATTTAGTCATATATTTGTTTTTGTATGTTCTACAATAGGATGACTATGCCTTTAAACATTTTGGGACAGCCTATATGATGTCCTGTTTTTGAAAGCTTCTGATAGGTTTATTGGCAACATCTTAGAGACACATCTGTGGACGTACTTTATTTCATACCAGAAACACAGTGCTTTTATGTGTAACATCATTGGAAAGTCTAAAGAAATCAGCCAAGATATCGGGAAGAGAATTGTGGACTTGTACAAGTCTGGTTCATCCTTGATGGGAATGTCCAGCCATCATGCCGCTCAGGAAGGAGACAGGTTCTGTGTCTCAGAGATGAACGTGCTTTGGTTTGACATGTGCGTATCAACCCAAGAACAAAAGTACTGAATCAACATGGGCTGAAAGGTCACTCTGCCAGGAAGGAGCCATAACTCCAAAAGAAACACATAAAAGTCAAATTAATGTTTTTTCAAATGCACACAGGAACAAAGACCTACATTTTTGGAGACATGTCCTGTGGTCTGACGCAACTAAAATTGAACTGTTTGGCCATAATGACCATCGTTACGTTTGGAGGAAACAGGGAGAAGCTTGGAAGCCTAAGAACATCATCCCAACTGTGAAACACTGGGGTGGCAGCACCATGTTATGTGGTTGTTTTGCTGCAGGAGAGACTGTTGCACTTCACAAAATAGATGGCATCATTAGGAAAGAAGATTATGTGGCAATACTGAAGCAACATCTCGACATCAGCCAGGAAGTTAAAGCTCGGGTGGAAATGGGTCTTTAAAATGGACAATGACCCGAAGCATACTGCCAACCTGGTTACCCAGTGGCTTAAGGATAACCAAGTCAATGTATTGGAGTGGCCATCACAAAGCCCTGATCTAAATCCTATTGAAAATTTATGGGTAAAGCTGAGAACACAGGTGCGATGTCTCTCTATCTATCTATCTATCTATCTATCTATCTATCTATCCTGGCTTGTGGCAAATATAAATAATTTTGGTTCCTAATGAACCTAAAACAGGTAAGGTTTATTCTGATTTCATGTCAGATAGAAAAACATGCATATGTGTCTTTTTATATATTGTATGTAAACCTCTGGTTCAACTGTATGGCAGACTCAGCATTGAAGAAAATTGCCAGTCATGCCATCCATTATCCCTTTACAACAGCAATGAAGATACAAAAATAAAGGTGTTCACTTAAAGGTTTTTCACTCCTGTTTTTAACTTTGGTTTTTTTAAAAGATCTTTTTTTCTATTTAATTTTAAAAAAATTTAGAGAAAAGGGGGAAAATAAC
>JAODAL010015623.1:0-83232 GCA_025379985.1 Phyllomedusa bahiana | reverse complement strand
AACAAAAACCCCAGTTTGGAGGAAGAATCAGTGCTCTGAGTTATAGAAGATTGTCTAGACTGAATGCAGGCATATGGTATGTAAATAGCTCTTACAAAATAAGACTGCATTATGAGAGGAACGACACAGTGACATGCGAACTCAGATGGGGGGAGGGGGAGAGAGCACACTGACTCGGGAGCGATCATGAACAGTGAAGGGGGGGGCATGATGTCATCCCCCTTAAATTTTAATTAACACCCAGCTGGAGGGGGAAAACAACCCTTGGGTTTTGGGAATTAGCTGAGAAGCTGAAAGTAGAATGAAACACTCAAACTGATGAAGTTATACATCCCCTTTAAGGGGTCTAGTTTTTTAGATAGATGGTTATTTATGAGGTATCTAACACAGAGGCTCCTAAAAACCATGTCAGATCTGGACTGGTCTTTAAAAATATCAATGTTGCAAATTTTCTTGAAAATTAGAAAAATTACTACTAAATTTCTAAGCCTCCTAATGTCGTAAAAAAATAAACCCATTTAAAAAATGATGCCAACCTACAGTAGACATATGGTAGATGCTAGTTTTAAACCATTTTTGTGGAATAACTACATGTCTTACACACAGAAATTTTAGAAGTTTTAAAATGGCAAATTTTTCACGACATTTTTATATTTTTCATAAATAAAGATTGTATGGATCAAAGTTTTCGCAGGGCGTAATTTGGTGCCTAATTGGGATGTAATATGAAGGTAGGAAACAAACGCCATGGTACCCCATGGTTGCCCAAAACCGGTGCAGCAGGCAAAGCCTGCCTTGCTGCCTAACGTCGTCTAGGGCCAAGCGGGGGAACATACTCCCGACCATCGCAAGACCCCCTGGCTGGGATAACTGCCGCTGGAGAGGCCGCACGAAAATGGAATTCCTTCCAACGTCATAAAGAAATGGAAAACCCCTGACTACCCCCAAATGGAGGAAGTTGGGATACTCACCTACCCGAAGTTTTCGGGCATGGCAGCATTACCCCTTCGGGCACCATGCACCTGAAGGCAAGGCTACCAAAATCTGAAAAAGAGACCATGGAGGCAACAGGTGGGGATGGGTAAACAGCGTAAAGGAAGATCAGCCAACTCAAGAACTGACTGATTTCCTGATGCCCTCAGGGAAGACCACGTCACGGTGAAAATATGCGCTAACGACTCCCCTGCACTGGGAAGGGGGTTCGTTGACACTTATCAAGTTATTGCCGATAACCTTTACACCTCTCCGACAATAGCTGGCCAGGAAGGAGAACACTGGAGCAATCCTTGCACTGCCGTGCTTCAAAGCTCACAAAGGGGAAGTCAGAGAGAGGAACCAGGAAATCATGTATATAAGGGAACTTATATAATACTATTTTTTTTTTTTTTTTTGTCTAATATATATATATATATATATATATATATATATATATATATATATATATAATATATATATATATATACTATAATATATATCTTTATTTATTATCTCTCTTACCCAATTAAAAAAAATAAATCCATGGATTCTCAATATGTGAAACGGATTTCTTTTTTATTGTGTCCTTTTATTTAGGTGTTTGAAGATATATTGAGAACTAGGAAACAGATTAACGTCACTGGATTGAGCTAATCCAGGTCCTAAAATCTAGTAAAATCCTCACCTAAAAAAAAAAAAAAAAAAAAAATTGTGGCAGAAATCCAAAGCCATTCCCAGCACTTCTGCCATGTAATACAACGTACTTTTCCGTATGACAAAACCAGGTCATTTCTGTTCAGTTAGGCCTATAGACACAAGGACAGCAACATGCATAAAAAGTCAACGTGCACATCCCCCACCCCCTAAAAACTGGAAAAATAAAATCCCCATCTCCTTTCATACCTCAATCTGTGGAACTTTACGTTTCCTCCTTTTCTGTTTGGCTAGAGCCACCCCAGGAATGTTTGGGTCCGGTTCCTCTACAGAAGCCCTCACCGATGTTCCACTTGAACTTTCATTAAATGTCCGTTTCAATTTCTCAGCCACGTTCTTGTTCTCCACATCCTCTTCTGAGCTTAGAAGTTTATCGAACCCAAAAAGGGACCGCCGCCCCGCTTTTGAGACCAGGTTTGGGGTAGAGGTGTCAGATGAATCTGTGTTTTTGGTGGGACTGTAGAGAAATGAGCTGCCATTCATGGACATCTCTAACCTGCTGTAGGAGCGGCGTACTTTCAGAGACATGGCTTTCTCTCGGTCTTCATAGGTTGGCGACTGAGGTATATTTACAGGAATAGGAGATAAGATGTCAATATTGGAGCTTGTAAATTGGTCTGATGCACCTTTAGAGAAATTTAGGGACTTGTCAAGTACTGCATTTTCTTTCCCTGCTTTTGGTGAAATCTGCAAAAGAAGGACAAGTTTTTACAACCAAGCAAGATGACTCCAAATTGAGGATTTGTTACAACCAACAGAGGGCGCTGTGGGCTTCTCAGCCCCTTTCCCATAATGCCTTGTGATATGCAGATGCTAAGTAGAGGGCGAAAAGGCAAAACAAAAACTCTACAAGCCGTTCATTCGGTGCTCTCCTTAAGGAGAGATCTTCCCTTCCATAGACCAAAGTGAACCATAACTAAATAAAAACCAAATAGCTGGTCCTGCACATAAAATACAGTGGTCCCTCAGGTTAACCTGGCCTCAGGGTACAATATTTTCAACATACAAAGGTCATTCCTGTGATATTATGTGTGGTTTTCCAGCCAATCATCATGAACATTTCACCTGTAAAGATACATTCACATGGGTGACTTGGACGCTTATTTTTCAGTGTCCAAATCGACTTTAAATACACGTTTGAAAACCGCCTCCCATTTTGCAGTTTTCAGATGAGTCTTTAAGACGAGCTTTTTTCATGTGGTTATTAACGTGGTTTTTATTATGACATTCAAATAATTTGCCAGGAAAGTTTTTAGGTGCAAATCACACTGTGTGACGCATTTTGGACGCCCGTTTAAAGCTCTCCCTTGTTTCCTATGGGCATTTTACCCACTGACAACACCTCAGGAATTGACATCTCAGGAAACAGTACTGAAAATAAGGGAGTAAAAACCCATGACCTGGTTTTTACATAGGAATCAATGGAAAATAACTGTAGGCATTTTCTAGTTGTTTTTGACACTGTTTTGGGTGTGGAATCCGCACCAAAACAGCATCCAAATCAGCTTTTTGAACATACCCTAAAAGATCTGTATTAGCGCCTCTCTACAGTACAGTGCGGTGCTACATGTCCTGTACTGGTCCATACATATGCCAAGATGAGCGGCTCCTTTGGGCACCAGGTGAGAGCCCCGTTTTCTTTTCTGTTGGTACATTGTGTATAAAGTACATAACCTAAAGAAGCTCCTGTCCTCAATCTGGAAAGCGATTTCCAGCTTCCAGCAGCTCCTTCTGATATGGTTTGTAAGGACTTGCTTTATCTGGATTAGAACTGGCTTAGTTTTCTTTAAAGGGTTGTCTCACTACATTGATTCATCTTACCTCAGTCCTGTTTTCTTGGTTTCACTTTGAATTCAGGGCCGTGTTTACTGGCTTCCACTAGGCTGCAGTAGAGGCCAGGTCTGTAGCTATAGCGATCAGCACTGGCAGCTCATACAAGAGGGGATATCTCAGAATAGGTAGGACACTGTTAATGGACACATATTGCAAAGTGACTTGTTTTTGCAAGATCTTTAACATAAAAAGCAATCCTTGTAGTGAGACAACCCCTTTAATCTTCATTTTGCATTGTGTTGGGTGACATTCTGAGGCCTTGGAACCAATTACCAGTTCTCCATAGAGTTGTGGTTTCATCATACAGCGACTGTTCTGGAACCAATTAATTTTGTATGTTGAAGAACCACTGTAGATCTGACCCAAATGATTATTTGGCCAGCACCTCCACTGTTGGACCTTCCATATTAACATGCACATTTGGTTTGGCTGCGACAGCAACAATCACCACTTCCTCTCAGTTTTGATGATCATTAGAGGAATCCGTGCCCAATCAAAGCTTGTATTAGGGACAGGCAAAACCGGTAATTGTCACAAGGCCCTATCCCCAATGAGGTCCCACTGCAGTTTCCTTTACGCTGCTTCACACTATGGCTACGCCAGTTAAAAATCCTACCCGCCCATTAATGACTGGGAAAAGCAATTTATCAGCACTAATAGAGAGAACTATGCAGCCATAGAGTAGTATGTCCATAACGAGCCATAAGTCAGTGGATTCATCTCTGCTGTAATTACTTGCAAAGTCTTAAGAGCCCATGAATAGAACTGGTAACTACGGGAACAACATATACATATATTTATATTAATTTAGTAACAGTATGGTTAAATTACACAGTCATGATATAGTTGTATTATTCAATAATGATCACGATGTGGCAGTATCATTTCAGCCTTAAAGGGGTTGTATCATTTCATTAAATGGTCTTCAGAATAAGGGGACAGTGAAAACAAGCAACTCTGCAATTGGATGTCATTAGCAAAGCTGTCTTGTTTTCACAGTATTCCTTATCTTCGTTTTCTGTAAACAAACTTCTCCAGTGCTGGTCGGATAGTCGGATCCCTCCTCCTTGCATTTCATTAGCTGAGGGCTCTAATAATTTACATTCTGTTCAGCCCCCGGACGGCTGTATTCACGGAGCTTGCATTCCTGCCTCTCACTCAGAATTAGGGGCCGACAACAATTTCACTCTATACAGCTAGCTGCCTCCTCATTGACACTGCAGCTGTCTCTATAATCAGAAAACAGCAGAATTGTGCGACGGTGCCTTATGTAAACATGAAGGGAGACGGATCTGTGCTGTGGATGGATTCAACTGTAGCAAACCTCCAGCTGTGAGAGATCAGTGCTCTGAGTTCATAGAAGACTGTTTAGACTGAATGCAGGCCTGTGGTATGTAAACAGCTCTTACAAAATAAGACTGCATAGGGAGAGGACAGTGATATGTGGAGGTGGGTGGGGGTGGCTAGAGCAAGCATGAACAGTGAAGAGGGTATGATGTCAGGGAGGGGGAAGAAACGCCCCTGGATTTCAGGAAGTGAGAGCATCAAGCTTCAAGAGAACAGCCCAACTGAAGAAGCGATACATCCCCTTTAAATATAGGCATCTTTGCTAATCATAATCATTCTATAGTGTGGTATGTGTAATGAATTGATGTTTCTGAGAAACAAAAACCATGATCCCGAAAGTATTGGCTCAGACTCGAGATCTGGTTGCGCTTGTGCGCAACTCTCCATTTTGTTCTATGGTACCTCCTAATACAATCGAATATGGTGCTCTGCTAAGCTTAAAACTCCCATAGAACAGAATGGAAATTCATGCACAAGTGAGACCAGTTCTCCATTCTGAGCTGAAACATTTGGGGACCCGTTCCCGAAATAGGTGTGGGACCTATCAGACTTTGATGGCACATCCTATTAACACGCCAACAAAGTCAATGGTGGAAACTCCCCTTTAAGGCTGTTATTCCATTATTCATAAAAGGTGAGTTTCAAGCAGGGAACCCCCTTAACTATCCAGATGTCAAAATAAGTCTTTGAAAAGTCATTCATGTCAATGGCTGCTCACAGTGCATGTGCAGCTGCTTCACTGCCTATTTGACTGGATAATCTGATCAGAATTTAAGGGTACAAGCAAGTGCACGGACCCCCTATACTTAGTATAAAATTATATACGCACACACAATCCCACTTATTTTAACCAAATACGCTGGCATAGACATATAGAATTGAACTCACCCTGGAGCTTCTCCTTGGGGCTGCAACAACATTTGAAATCTAAAAGGAAAAAAACATGAATACAAAATCTAATCATTCATTTCTTAGCATATGTATTTCATCTAATGTGGCCTCATGAAACTAACAAAAAGTGTAGCCAGCTCACCCCAATGATCAGGAATGCATCGTCAACTTGTGCATGAGCCTCGCTTCAAGACACGTGTTAGGCAGAAGTATGTGTGACAAAGGTAAGCCAGCACAGGTTTGGTGGATGAAAATGAAACCATATACTTAATGGAATAAGTCCAAAAACAGAATCACATTGTGGTAGATAGAATAACCGGTTACACGTTTCAAGCACCTAAGCGCTCTTCATCAGTCACTTAGGTGCTCGAAATGCACAACCGGTTATTCACTCTACCACAATGTGATTCTGTTTTATGGACTTAAATAGAAGAATATTGTCTTAGCTTCATCCACCGAATCGCTGTGCTGGCCTAACCTCGTCTCATATGCTTCAATATTGCCTTTTGCCCTTATGTTATTTCTTTTGTACTTGTATGCTTATATTGTCTGTTTATCCCGGCAGCTTAACATTTATTTACGGTTGATTATCTAACCACATCTGCTAGAAGTTTGTAACAAGCATCTACTACTCTTTCAGCAAAATAATATTTTCTGTCATTGCTTCTAAAGTTCCCCACAGTAATCTCAGATTATGCCCTTGTGTTCATGGATTTAGTTTATTAAAAAAAAAACAATCAAGACCAACACAAAAAACCCTCCTTTAAAGCGAACCTGTCGGGTGGTTTACCCCGTTTGAAAGCAAGGTGTGATAGAGGAGAGAAGCTGAGCTCTGTGATATATAGGGTTATATGATAGAAGAAGAGGAGCCGAGCTCTGTGATATATAGGGTTATATGATAGAGGGAGAGGAGCTGAGCTTTGTGATATATAGGGTTATATGATAGAGGGAGAGAAGCTGAGCTCTGTGATATATAGGGTTATGTGATGGAGGAGAGAGCTGAGCTCTGTGATATATAGGGTTATATGATAGAGGAGAGAAGTTGAGCTCATCTGACTAACAGAGTAGCAATAAACCACCCTGTAGAGTCGTTTGAACCTTAACAAATCATGGTTATATGATAGAGGAGAGAAGCTGAGCTCTGTGATATATAGCGTTATATGATGGAGGAGAGGAGCTGAGCTCTGTGATATATAGGGTTATATTATAGAGGGAGAGAAGTGGAGCTCTGTGATATATAGGGTTATGTGATGGAGGAGAGGAGCTAAGCTCTGTGATATATAGGGTTATATGATATAGGAGAGAAGTTGAGCTTCACATCCTGCTAACAGAGTAGCAAAAACCACCCTGTAGAGTCAGTTTGAAACCTTTAACAAATCATGTCCTCTGGGCTATACAACTTAGGTTCTTTAAAGGCGTATTCCCATCTCAATAACAGTATGTGTGAATTAAGCCTAAAACCACGGACACACTGGATGGCAGTGGTTCCGCAGGTTCTCCTGAGGTGTTATCAAGACTTAGTTGAAGTACTCACTTTTGGGGTGGACTTTGATTCATTGAGAACAGTGCTCGGCCGATCTGAACTTGAGCAAGAACTGGGTTGCTCTACCGTGGAGGTAACATTAGGCTGGGATTCAGCAGAAGCAAGAGCAGCCTGTAAAATAAATACATTTATATACGGGTCCAACAGTCTGACACAGATGAGGCGTCTTTAGGGAATGCATTGAGAGATCTTCTAAGGCGGTTTCATTATATGAATATCTACTAAATCTGCTGATTATATTGGGGTTGACACGAATATTCAAATATATGGAAATAGCCATAGACTAGGAAGAAAGGGTCAGACATATTTGGATTTCAGAAGACCCGATACTTTTCTCCCAAGATCAGCATTGCCATATGTCTTACAATGGATATCCTTCTCCCTACTGCTATAAACCAGTTTACATGTTTAAGGGAGCCAGCCAGAGAATAAATTAGGTATATGGCTTAACGGGGTGGAACAGCTCCAAACAGTGAAGTAACTGAGTGGCATGTGACGGCTGGACCATTGATGCTCCCGTCCGAAAGAAGAAGAAGAAAGAAGTGAGGACAGTGCTACTATGGCCCTACTATGCTAACAAAGTAAAAAAAATGGACACACCCTTAAACTCTTTTTTGGGGCGTTCATTGACTTACGGTTGACTTATGGTTAAAGGGGTTGTCTCACTACAAGGATTGTTTTCTATGTTAACGATCTTACAAAAACAAGTCACTTTGCAATATGTGTCCATTAACAGTGTCCTACCTATTCTGAGATATCCTCTCTTATATGGGCTGCATCAGCTCCTCGGGTCGCTATAGCTACAAACCTGTTCAATCTCTCGTGATAGGCTGTCAGTGCTGGTTGCTATAGCTACAGACCTGGCTTCTACTGCAGCCTAGTAGGAGCCAGTAAACATGCCCCTGTATTCAAAGTGAAACCAAGAAAACAGGACTGAGGCAAGATGAACAATGTGGTGAGACAACCCCTTTAAGTCATACCCAGGTCTAGGAGGAAGTTTTATTCCTTCTTAGGATAGATATTTTACATATTATAGGAGTTTTCCACTTTCTTTTTTAATTCATTTATGCTGGTGCTCTTGTTCGAAAACTGTCCGAAGTGGTCATGTGACATTCCCTAAATCACCGTTTAAATTGATGGAGTCCAATTGTTGATTTCAGGGAATACACGTTCTGACCGCCAGCCCCAGGAAATAAATAGAAAACTATGGGAGACAGTAGATCTTAACAGAACTGGAACGGAGGGGAAAGAGTTTGAGGACAGAGACGAATATCAGTTATTTTAGAACTGCAGCACCAACATAAGCTGGGCGACCCCTTTAGATGGGAAAAAAGTGCAAAATCTATAAACAAGCTGCCACATATGTAGCGTACCTCCGTCTCATTCACGGCTCCAAGTACAGGCCTCCAACCTGCACACCAGGTTCAATTTGCAATGAAAGGACCGTGGTAGAAATACTTAATTTTTAATTCGTCGATATAAAAGCATAGCAGTCAAGCCACAGACATCTCATATAAATAATGAAAGACAGGGGTGTCCAACCATTCAGTCCATTAGATCCATGGATATTGAGGAATTCCTTTTTCCGCTCCGTTGTCAAGCTCCTGCCGGAGCGGAAAAAGGAATTCCTCAATATCCATGGATCTAATGGACTGAATGGTTGGACACCACACCGTAACTTTAAGTACCTGTCTTTCATTATTTATATGAGCTGTCTGTGGCTTGACTGCTATGCTTTCATATCGACGAATTAAAAATTGTTAAGTATTACTACCACGGTCCTTTCATTGCAAAAAAAAGTGCAAAAGTCACGTTATATGGTAACTATTTTTTTTTATTTTTTTAACAAGCTTCTGACAAGTCAGAAGTTTTGATCCGTCGTGGTCCAAATTATGAGACCCTCATTGATTACTAAAACAAAGGGCAGGAGCATTTTGAGCCCTAGCTTCCATCAGAATGGCTCTCCATGGAAAGCAAAAAGTGCAGTCTGCAGATTGATAGAAAGACTCAGACCACTGGCTTGAATCTTCTTGTAGAGCAAATCAAAAATGAAGGGGCACAGTGCTCAGGTGAGTTCTTCAGTCCTATGGTTTTAGGGATCAGTGGGGGTCTCAGAACCTGGACCTCCACCAATCAAAACGTCTAACATGTGAGAAGTGGTGATAATGCTCGGCGTTCCTTGGGATGATATATAAATGTAAGCTACTGGAAACATAACAGCAACATAGGAGGTAGAACTTACCAGGGTTTTGCGAGGCATGATTTTCTTGGCTGTGACCGATCGTTTCATTGTGGGTGCAGGCATCTGAAGCAAAGAACATGGAATTGGAGACATGAATGTGCAAGATCAGATCAAGGCTTTTACAATCCGTTAATGTAGAAAAGAATATTCCCGTTTACCAACCGCAAAAAAAATAAATCTTAATAGTGAAGAATGGAAATAAAAAAGTGCATAGTAAAACACTTCATTCTACCATAGTTTAGGCTCTGTTCGCACTGCAAGGCTCCAGATGGGGAGCAAGTTTGCCAGCAACGCAACTAAGCCACCATCACTTGGCTCTAACTTTAAACCAATAGGGTGGGGGAATATCCTTCCCAAATAAAGCAGATGCATTGGCATGCTAGACAAGGCTGCTACGCCCTCCGCCTGTCAGAAAGGAATAGGGGTCTGGTAAGCCATGTGGGGCAAGGTTTGATGCATTATCTGCTATTGTATGAGGTAAATCCATGTTGTAATCAGATAAAACATGCTGCATTTCCTGAATAACTATAGACATGTCTGAATGCTATTTTTACCATTACATTTTACAACAGAACAACCCCCAAACATTTACAAAAATTAAGAAATAGAGAAAACAGGTATTTTAATAATAATGCTCAGTTGATCACCTGGAGGTTGCTTGCCCCTGTGAAAAGCGAGAGCCATCAGACTGTCTACCCCCTCCCAGGTGTGGTCTCTGGCTTCTCTCTCTCCTCTTCTGAGAAACCAGTTAAAGTGGTGTTCTGGGACTGATCAATGCTGGTTCAGCCATCGGGGTACAAGTAAAAACAGGAGAAGACTCCTACTTACCTCCCGGTACGTTCATCCCAGGCTGAAGCAGTGAACCTATAGGGGCCGTTCACACTGCGTTTTTGGATCTGAAAACTGCATCCAAAAACGCAGTGTCGATCGGATCCTAAACGTATCCAACATGCAGCTGCTTGTTTGGATGTATGTTGGACGCAGCAGGATCGCACCCTATAGGTTATTATAGGGCTCCTGCTGCATTTTTCGGACCAAGAATTGACATGTGAATTCTTGGAATGGATCTGAAAGACGCAATGAGACACGCATCGGCGATCACTCGTGGGAACACCGCTGCTTGTTTGAGTCCGTTTGGGGTCCGACAGACGGATCCAAACACGTATGTTCACACTGACTCAACACGCCATGTGAACACACCCTTAGCAGTCACGTGACAGCTGCAGCCAATTACAGGCCAGAGAGGTCACGGGCGTGCGACATTGTGGCCTGTGATTGTCTGGAGCAGTCACGTGAATGATGAACGTTCACTGCTTACATCCGGGAGGTACAGACTGGCAGCCAGGAGCGCCCTGGAGGTAAGTATGAGTTTTCTCTTCTATTTTGACTCATACCCTGATGGACGATCGAGCATTGATCAGTCCCGGGACACCCCTTTAACCGATTGCTCGGAAGAGGAAAGAGAGAAAATCCAAAGCCCACGCCGGGGAGTAGACAGTGTGACGGCTCCAACTTTGCCCAGGGACAAGCAACGGACGATCGAGCATTAATCAGTCCCGGAACAAGTTTAGCTTTAATATTCATAGTAAATTGAGCAGGGGAGAGGGGCAGGAGAAAGTCATCAGGCAGCCTACGTCTAAGCATGTCTGCCTTGTAGCGCTAGGGTCCCACCCAGGACAACATCTGCTAGGAGTTTGTGTGTTCTCTCTGTGTTTGCCTGGGCTTCCTTTGGGTTCTCTAGTTTCCCCCAAACTACAAAAATATACAGATCGGTTAATCTGGAATTTAGACTGTGAGCCCCAATGAGCATAGGACCAATGTGAACAATGACAATCTTTGAACATCAAGCTGGAATGTAACGGCTCTATAGAAATTAATGTAATAAAATAAACAAGGTCAAATCCAATCCATGTGAACATACTAATGGGGGCACTAATAAGTTTGCAAGAGCCTTGTCCATGGAGACTAAACATGTATAGTCCTAGATCTGGCAGTATGTGCAGTCACTATGTATGGGTATCAAATAAGAATTGCATTGAAATTGTAAGGAAACATTCTTCACGATTTTATATTTTTTTTTTTTGGTCTGGTGTCACAGAGCAATTGGAAGCTGCTGGAAAATCAAGGCCAGAAGTGGGAACATAGATTAAATGTTATTTACATTGAAGAGAACCTTTGGCCTCCCCTGACACGACCGGTTTAGTAAATACTAACGTTTCCCTATAAGATAACAATTCTGCAACCTCTCTCCTTAGATTTGGATGTTTTGTGGTTTCACTATTGGGCTAGTTACCACCACGTTCCTTGCTGCCATTTAACATTAAACGGATACCAAATAGAGGCATTCGTCACCTATATTGTCCCACTGTAAAAATGTATACGTTATGCAATTAAGGCTGTTGTATAGAATAGCGCTGTTCTATACTTTTTTGTGGTATATAGATTTATACCAGACAAACAGAGGCCAAAAGAAGACTTTCGGCCTCTGTCAGGCCATGTAATCCTATGCATACCCCTAGCGTATACAACCGGAGCTTTCACAGCTTACACGTTGAACGTATACTGTTAAACATGGTGTGAACCTAGTCTTATTCCTCCAACAAATTCATTACCAATCCATCCGCCGGGTGGTATAAATTAGGGGTGTTTTCCTTCACAGACTGACATTCTCCAATCAGTGCTGTCACACACCTTCCAAAACTGGAACGGCGACACCCAGATGACCGATTCAGTGATACATTTCTAGAAGGAATAACAGAGGAACAGCACAACACAGAGTGATAAGAGAAGATGCTCCAGGATTGTTATGTCACAGGAAGGATTTACTAAAACAGACCTGTCAAGAGATGTCACTCAGCTTCATTAAAGGGAACCTGTCACATAGATTATGCCCCCCTTGCTGAGGACAGCACATGCCAGTGTCAGCCCTACTGTTTCCAGCGCTGTGTCCCTTATTCTATAAGATGCAATAGTTTTAGAGCATTTACCCCTCAAATCTTATTCATGAGTAGGTGTTAGCCCCGCCCACTGACAGTTATTCACATGTTTCTTCCTATTCAAAGTAATAGGTTTGTCAGTTTAGGTGGGCGGGGCTAGCGTCAGATGGGCGGGGTTTGAAAATAACTGACACTCTGAAGGACTCTTCCAATGACTCTTCTGGCTGAAAACTGCAGATTTGAGCATTAAATACTCTAAAACGACAGCATCTTACAGAATAAGGGACACAGCGCTGGAAACAGCAGGTCTGACACTACTTATTCTGTCCTCAGACAGGGGGGCAAAAACTATGTGATAGGTTCTCTTTAAGGAAACTCAATAATTCGCTGGTGTAGTCAGGAAGCTATACTGAAAATGTGTCACTCACCGGGCTGTCTACAGATTTGTTGAAAGATGCAGAATTTCTCTGGGATCTTCTGGCAGGAGGAGAAGCAATACCTGCAGGGTTACAAGAATTAACATTAGACTCCACTCTCTGCTCCTCTACAGCATAGGGTGACCATTATATTGGATGTGGCGTTGACATAATCTGTCAAATACTGGATTATTAGGCCTCGTTCACACGGCTTATGTGTCCGCGGATTGGCGCCGTACCCCGCGCCGGATTTGCGCTGCAGTACGGCGCCAATCCGCGGAGTAATTACGGTAATCCACTGTTCTCATAGAGAACAGTGGATTCCGTCGCTCCTCCCCGCTCGGCGAATCCGCCGCGGGGGGGAGAAAGTGACATGCAAAAATTTTTTACGCGCCGTAGATAGTGGCAGTCTATGGGGCCGGGGAGCGGCGCCCCCGCCGCGCTCCGGCCCCGTCCCTTATTCGCGCCGGATTTGCGAGCGCAATCCAGCTCACAAATCCGCCGTGAATAAGCCGTGTGAACACGGCCTTACAGTGAAGAGGAAGAATACAGTAGCTAAAGGTTAATCGAGAAAATAGTGAAAGCTAGTATTAGAGCAGAAAGTACTACGGCCACAACATCTGGAGAGATGAATGGGAGTGGATGTCAAAAGATCTCACTCATAGCCGGGCACTCGGAAGCTTTTCCATCACCCACAAGTATCTTCTATGTAAGGCCCCGTCCCCACGGCAGGATTTTTGGTCGGATTTACAGATGGTTTTTGGATTTGAATAAAAAAGACTTTAATAGAAAATCCGTGCGGCAGTCCCCACTGAGCGGATTTTCTGCCGGACCATTTTAGACACTATCGGCGGTCCTACATGTTCATTCTTCCGCATGGTTTTCGGATGTACATGTAATGGTTGAGGGGGACGGGCGAATCCGCAAACAGAACCATCCCCCAAAACAACGGAAACTATGTCAAAATCCCGGACGGATTCTTTTATCAGAAACCGGACAGTATTTTCATACTGCCGTGTGGACGCAGCCTAACCCAGGAGATGTTTAGAATCTGTAGCAGTGATGTAGTCCATAATCATAGGCAGCAGTGACTGTAGCTGCTCATACCACCCTGTCCTTTACTACAAGTTAACAAATGGTTTTAAAACCTGTAAAAAAAAAAAAAAAAAAACTTTTTTTTTAAATAAATCAATCTGATTTTTAGCATCCAGTCATCCTTTTCCCCCACTGCTGGTATCCAGCACTATGACCTGGCTGCAGTGACGTACCATACAAATCATATACACATACACACAGTGGGCTCAGCAGCAGCAGAGTTGGCTCCACACTTCCTCACTGACACCGTGATGTAACTATACATCATGCTGCTGCTTATTCAGTTTCCTGCCATTGGGTGATTGGGGCCCATTTCATTGTACTATGGGGCCCTATGAATTCTAGTTATGAATCTATTGCTAGGTTATACCTCAATCTGTTTCTACTGCTAAGACTATTTCATATGAGGAATTCTATCTGCCTGGGATACAGTGGGCTGTATATACAGTGGACGATGGCTGTTAAAGTGAACCTGTCACATAGATTATGCCCCCCTTGCTGAGGACAGCACAAGCGAGTGACAGACCTGCTGTTTCCAGCACTGTGTCCTTTATTCTTTAAGATGCTGCAGTTTTCGAGTATTTAATGCTCAAATCTTCAGTTTTCAGCCAGAAGAGTCATTCGAAGAGTCCTTCAAAGAGTCAGTTTTTTTCAAACCCGACCAATCGGAGACTAGCCCCGCCCACTTCAACTGATAAACCAATTACTTTGAATAGGTAGAAACGGGTGAATAACTGTCAGTGGGCGGGGCTAGACTTTGGTGGGCGGGGCTAACACCT
This sequence comes from Phyllomedusa bahiana, assembly GCA_025379985.1. NCBI lineage: Eukaryota > Metazoa > Chordata > Amphibia > Anura > Hylidae > Phyllomedusa > Phyllomedusa bahiana. Next base: position 68,461 of record JAODAL010015623.1, on the reverse strand, counting down.
ACTCATGAATAAGATTTGAGGGGTAAATGCTCTAAAACTGCTGCATCTTACAGAATAAGGGGCACAGCGTTGGAAACAGCAGGTCTGACACTAGCTTGTGCTGTCCTCAGCAAGGGGGGCACAACCTATGTGACAGGTTCCCTTTAAGTTACTGCCAGTAGCTGCTGGGATTGGGGATAACTCTGATCACAGCTTCCAAGCTGTGTGGCGCTCTATAGCAGCACTCGTAACACAATTGTGGGGTGCCGAGCGATTGTTACAGCAACCGGGGACCCCTAGGCATGCTTTCTATAGTGCTCCCATCGTACCTCATCTGAGGCTGGGTGTAATAATAGAGCTGCAACTGAACCCTATTCTGCAATATATTAGTATTGCGGCACAGTGTAGAAGTGATGCCACCCTACTGGTTAGGTGTCCTATAGGGATTCAAAATACAAGTTTGAAAAACACACACACAGCTGCCATTAGTAATTTCAGGGATTCATACAGCTGACGCATCTGGGCCCCCCACCTATTACTATCTTGCACCACATCAGAGGGCCCTTCACAGGAGTACTGCCAATATTGTCCTAATGGCACCGCTGTATACACACACGCGCGCGCACACTAAGGGTATGTTCACATCGTGTCTTGTGGCACGTACCTGTGCTGTGTTTAGGCCAGCCCCATTCACTTTCATTATTGTCACTTCTTTCTGCCGGCGTTCAATACGCAGCGGGGAAGACAGCAGGAAATCATATCACTCTGAGAGCTAGGATTACAGGACGTATTTCAGGGCGCATTGCAGTGCAATTACCCCCCGAAATACGTCCTGAAAGCAGGGCTGTGGAGTCGGCAAGCCGAAGCCCCGACTCCTCAATTTCCCAAACCTCCGACTCCTGACTCCCTCATACACGGCACATGTTTAAGTAATAACCTTACTGTAGTAAAATGGTAACATCAGGCTGTTTATCACCTAATGATACAATAATCAAGCTATTTAGGTAGAACAGACACTAACAAGCAAAAGGGTAACAATGTTTTGATCTTTTGAACACTTGTGGGAGAGTTGAAGAAAAAGCTGTATTTGTATCCAAGTCCAGTCTGCACCAACATGGGAATGTGTAGAAGAGACCTGGGATCAGGTTTTAGTCAAGATTGCTTGAATCTGATCAGAGCCCAGAAGGATTCAGGCAGTATTAAAAACCAAAGGTGGATTTCCCAAATACTAACAAAAAATAATAAAATTAACATTTTGATTTTTAGGAGCAAAACAGTAACAATGCAGTACAGGAAAGAATCTGCAGAACAAAGCAGATGCTAAATACTTGCAAGTCAAATTTATGTATAAGATAGGTAAGATGACTGTATATAAAATTACAGTAGCTTCATGTACAAAGCTGTAGTGGATGGAGAGATATGGAGCGTGAAAGTCACAAGTTCAAACCATTGTTACCATTTTGCTTGTCAGTGTAAAATATATTTATTGGATATGACTTTAGAACACAATAAATTGTAAATATGCAAAACACTACAGGACCTTTTGTGGAGTCTCTGAATTTGTTCTGAGAACTAGTATTGCTCCATCAGATCCTGCTTACGTGACCTCACACTGATCGCATTATTTCCAGGCTAGAGAACGGCATCTCTACACTAACTCGGGTTGGCGGCAAAGTGGTGACAGCAGGGGCAACATCTCTAACAATTTCAGGGTATAAAAGAATTGCCTCAGCCACAGTCAGTTTGATGAATGGTTGACTCTTCTACTTCTTTGAAAGCAGGTGAAAATTTGCTGAAATCAGTTTTCCCTGGGAGCAGAATCTTTTCCCCTGGGGCAGCGCTTTGCCTGCTCCATGTCATCAATTACACTCCTCATGTGATGAGGCTGAAGATATGGGAGCAGTAGCACTGGCCGGACTCAATTCCTCTTTGCATTGAACTAACTGGACCAACTGATTATATATTTTAGGAGTCGGTCCATTTTATGAAGACTCCAACTGCTGCAATATAGGCACCGACTCCGACTCCACAGCCCTGCCTGAAAGAGGCCTTGTGAACATCCCCCAATACCCTGTTATCCATCATTTCAGTTACATCCCCATCAATGTTGCAAAAAAAAATTCGTTATCTGTCGTTTCACTTCAGATACATCACTCAATATCTGTGATTATGCAGTCATCCCTTATGTACTGCAGCCAGTTTAGTTGGTGCTGTAACGCCACATCTTCTACTGTATCCCGCTTACAATGTTCCCTATGCTTTGTTACATGATTACATTACACTGTACTTTTTTCCTGCCGCGTTACCAACACATTTTCTGGAATGTAACCCCAGTGGATAGTGGGGTACCTCTGTATAAAGAAACATTCATACCCCGCCCCCTTTTTTCCTCAAATAAAAAATGTAACAGAATTGGTATCACCACGTCCATAAAAGTCACATCAACACACTATCCTGCCCAGTAAATGCCGTAGAGACCCCCCCCCCCAAAGTTAATATTGGGCTCTCTTAGGGCTTGTTCATATGGTGTTTTTTTTGGATCCGAAACTCGCATCCAAAACGCAGCTGCGTGTTTGGCAGCAGCAGGATCGCACCCTAAATTTTTAAATTGGTTGCCTGCTGCGTCTTTCAGATCAAGAATTGATATGACAATTCTCTCAACTGGTCTAAAAGACGTATTAGAAAGACGCATCAGTGATCACTCGTCGTTGCGTGTTTTACATGGAAAGCAATACAAAATCCAGGGCTGTGGAGTCGGAGTCGTGGAGTCAGTCGGTGCCTATTTTGCAGGAGTCGTAGTCGTCATAAAAGGGACCGACTCCGACTCCCAAAATATATAATAAGTTGGTCCAGTTAGTTCGATGCAGTGCAAAGAGCAAGAGGAATTGGGTCCGGCCGGTGCTACTGCTCCCATATCTTCAGCCTCATCACCTGAGGAGTGTAATTGATGACATGGAGCAGGCAAAGCGCTGCCCCAGGGGTAAAGAGATTTCAGCAAAATTTTTCACCTGCTTTCAAAGAAGTAGAAGATCAATCATTCATCAAAACTGACCGTGGCTGAGGCGATTCCTTTATACCCTGACATTGTTAGAGAGGTTGCCTCTGTGGTCACCGCTTTGCCGCCAACCCAAGTTAGTGTAGAGAGGCCGTTCTCTAGCCTGAAAATAATGAGATCAGATGTGAGGTCTTGTATGTAGGATCTGATGGAGGCAATACTATTTCTCAGAACAAATTCAGAGACTCCACAAATGTTCCTGCAGTGTTTTGCATATTTACAATTTCTTGTGTCCTAAAGTCATATCCAATAAATATATTTTACACTGACAAGCAAAATGGTAACAATGGTTTGAACGTGTGACTTTCAGGCTCCATATCTCACCATCCACTACAGCTTTGTACATGAGGCTACTGTAATTTTATATACAGTCATCTTACTTATCTTATACATAAATGTGACTTGTAAGTATTTAGCATCTGCTTAGTTCTGCAGATTCTTTCCTGTAACTGCACTGTTACTGTTTTGCTCCTAAAAATCAAAATGTTAATTTCTATTATTTTGTTAGTATTTGGGAAATCCACCTTTGGTTTTCAATACGGCCTGAATCCTTCTGGGCTCTGGATCAGATTCAAGCACATCTTGACCAAAATCTGATCCCAGGTCTCTTCTACACATTCCCAATGTTGGTGCAGACTGGACTTGGATACAAATACAGCTTTTTCTTCAACTCTACCCACAAGTGTTCAAAAGAGCAAAACATTGTTACCCTTTTGCTTGTCAGTGTCTGTTCTACCTAAATAGCTTGATTATTGTATCATAAGGTGATAAACAGCCTGATGGGACCATTTTACTACAGTAAAGTTATCACTTAAACATGCGCCATGTATGAGGGAGTCAGGAGTCGGAGGTTTGGGAAATTGAGGAGTCGGAGCTTCGGCTTGCCGACTCCACAGCCCTGATAAAATCACACTGCACATTGATAGATGCCAGTTTGGGTCTGTTTAGGATCCAAACACACAGCTAAAAACTTATCTAACACGCCGTGTGAACAGACTGCATTTTCTACATAGGAAACCCCCTTAACAATGCTGCACATTTTTTTGCTAGATAATTTTTTTCAGGTTTTCTTTTGCTTTATGCAGTACAATTACAACTTGTGCTACTGAAACAAGACCCCTATGCTTTGTAGACATAAAAATAAAACAGTGCTGTCTCTGGGAAGGGTGGAAAGAAGTGACAGCACAGTATAAGCAAGAGGCAGTAGGGGGGTCACAGGCACAGAGCAGGGGGCGCCGCCCGATCATCGCACAGAGCTCCTGCTTTGGGCCCTGTGCGGCGGCTATAGTGACACTCACTGTCCTTGCCCCAGGTCACCGTCCCCCGGCTGCCGCCCCTTTTCTTCCGATCGGACATGGCGTCGGCTGTAGAGGTCAGCGATCCTCGCTTCTCCGGGCGTACGATGACAGCTCGGCTTTGCTGGGAGCCGCCTTTGTGTTACCGCTCTGTGTGTACAGCAATCACTCGTATTAGACAGGGTTACATAACGCGCCGCTGCAGGCCGCTCCCAGGACGCGGCTTCTCTCCTCCAAACAATCCGATAACTGTACTGAATCTCTGTTACCACGGAGCCGATCTCTCTACAAAGCGACGGCGACTCATCGGATACAGTACGCACGAGCCACAACCGCCCCACGGACGGGATCGGAGACAGAGTTCAAATGTCCCGCGCCCGCTCTGCGTCAGGAACCGGAAGTGACGAACACGACAGGCCGTTCGCCGCCATATTGGAGGTGGCGGAAGTGACGCCGAGAATGCTGCGCCCTGAGGTTGTCACTGTCACCCGGAAGAGACGTGGCAGCTAGAAGTCAGACTGGAGGAAAAAGCAAATCCCTGGGTGTAAAGAGCGAGAGTCACTGCGTGTCGGGTGTCATGGGGAGAGGGTGCGGGAGGGGTAACCTAGAGTAATACCGAGAGGGAAGAGGCCGGCGAGGACAACACGGAAGTGGGGCGTGACTGACCCAGGCAGTGTAAGGTAAGTCTATGAGCTCTGCCTGCAGACTCTATCATCCGGGTGTTGTTCCCTGGTATCAACCCTGTCAGGCTGGGGGAGCTAACTGCAGCGTTCACCAATGGGGTTTCTTACAGGGGTGGGCGCTGATGGCATACAATGCACCCAGTGGGTGATCAGTGCGGGGTAAGTGGTGCTCGGACCCCCAGGATCAGACCTTGCTGTGTAATGGATTTATCAGAAACCCTGATAGAGGCCTCATTCATATGGTGTGGCGGTGTATGTCTGTGGCGCCTGTGTCTGTGGATGTGTGGCTGCTTTCTGTGGCGGTGTGCGTCTGTGGCGGTGTGCGGCTGCGGCTGTGGATGTGTGGCTGCTTTCTGTGGCGGTGTGTGTCTGTGGCGGTGTGCGTCTGTGGCGGTGTGCGCGGCTGCGTCTGTGGCGGCTGCGTCTGTGGATGTGTGGCTGCTTTCTGTGGCGGTGTGCGGCTGCGTATGCCTCTGTGGCGGTGTGCGTCTGTGGCGGTGTGCGGCTGTGGCGGTGTGTGCGGCTGCGTCTGTGGCGGCTGCGTCTGTGGATGTGTGGCTGCTTTCTGTGGCGGTGTGCGTCTGTGGCGGTGTGCGGCTGCGTATGCCTCTGTGGCGGTGTGCGGCTGTGGATGTGTGGCTGCTTTCTGTGGCGGTGTGCGTCTGTGGCGGTGTGCGGCTGTGGATGTGTGGCTGCTTTCTGTGGCGGTGTGCGTCTGTGGCGGTGTGCGGCTGCGTCTGTGGATGTGTGGCTGCTTTCTGTGGCGGTGTGCGGCTGTGGCGGTGTGTGCGGCTGCGGTGGTGGCGGGTGCGTCTGTGGATGTGGGGCTGCTTTCTGTGGCGGTGTGCGGCTGCGTATGCCTCTGTGGCGGTGTGCGGCTGTGGATGTGTGGCTGCTTTCTGTGGCGGTGTGCGGCTGTGGATGTGTGGCTGCTTTCTGTGGCGGTGTGCGGCTGCGTGTGCGGCTGTGGCGGTGTGTGCGGCTGTGGCGGTGTGTGCGGCTGCGTCTGGCGGCTGCGTCTGTGGATGTGTGGCTGCTTTCTGTGGCGGTGTGCGTCTGTGGCGCCTGTGTCTGTGGATGTGTGGCTGCTTTCTGTGGCGGTGTGCGGTGTGCGGCTGCGTCTGTGGATGTGTGGCTGCTTTCTGTGGCGGTGTGCGTCTGTGGCGGTGTGCGGCTGCGTCTGTGGATGTGTGGCTGCTTTCTGTGGCGGTGTGTGTCTGTGGCGGTGTGCGTCTGTGGCGGTGTGCGCGGCTGCGTCTGTGGCGGCTGCGTCTGTGGATGTGTGGCTGCTTTCTGTGGCGGTGTGCGGCTGCGTATGCCTCTGTGGCGGTGTGCGGCTGTGGCGGTGTGTGCGGCTGCGTCTGTGGCGGCTGCGTCTGTGGATGTGTGGCTGCTTTCTGTGGCGGTGTGCGGCTGCGTATGCCTCTGTGGCGGTGTGCGGCTGTGGATGTGTGGCTGCTTTCCGGTGTGCGTCTGTGGGGGTGTGCGGCTGTGGATGTGTGGCTGCTTTCTGTTGCGGTGTGCGTCTGTGGCGGTGTGCGGCTGCTTCTGTGGATGTGTGTCAGATTAATGTCGCGGTGTTCGGCTGTGGCGGGGTGTGCGGCTCGGTGTGTGGCTGCTGCGTCTGTGGATGTGTGGCTGCTTTCTGTGGCGGTGTGCGGCTGCGTATGCCTCTGTGGCGGTGTGCGGCTGTGGATGTGTGGCTGCTTTCTGTGGCGGTGTGCGGCTGCGTGTGCGGCTGTGGCGGTGTGTGCGGCTGTGGCGGTGTGTGCGGCTGTGGCGGTGTGTGCGGCTGCGTCTGGCGGCTGCGTCTGTGGATGTGTGGCTGCTTTCTGTGGCGGTGTGCGGCTGTGGCGGTGTGTGCGGCTGCGTCTGTGGCGGCTGCGTCTGTGGATGTGTGGCTGCTTTCTGTGGCGGGGGGCGGCTGTGGCGGGGTGTGCGGCTGCGTCTGGCGGCTGCGTCTGTGGATGTGTGGCTGCTTTCTGTGGCGGTGTGCGTCTGTGGCGCCTGTGTCTGTGGATGTGTGGCTGCTTTCTGTGGCGGTGTGCGTCTGTGGCGGTGTGCGGCTGCGTCTGTGGATGTGTGGCTGCTTTCTGTGGCGGTGTGCGTCTGTGGCGGTGTGCGTCTGTGGCGGTGTGCGTCTGTGGCGGTGTGCGCGGCTGCGTCTGTGGCGGCTGCGTCTGTGGATGTGTGGCTGCTTTCTGTGGCGGTGTGCGGCTGCGTATGCCTCTGTGGCGGTGTGCGGCTGTGGCGGTGTGTGCGGCTGCGTCTGTGGCGGCTGCGTCTGTGGATGTGTGGCTGCTTTCTGTGGCGGTGTGCGGCTGCGTATGCCTCTGTGGCGGTGTGCGGCTGTGGATGTGTGGCTGCTTTCTGTGGCGGTGTGCGTCTGTGGCGGTGTGCGGCTGTGGATGTGTGGCTGCTTTCTGTGGCGGTGTGCGTCTGTGGCGGTGTGCGGCTGTGGATGTGTGGCTGCTTTCTGTGGCGGTGTGCGTCTGTGGCGGTGTGCGGCTGCGTCTGTGGATGTGTGGCTGCTTTCTGTGGCGGTGTGCGGCTGTGGCGGTGTGCGGCTGCGTCTGTGGATGTGTGGCTGCTTTCTGTGGCGGTGTGCGGCTGTGGCGGTGTGTGCGGCTGCGTCTGTGGCGGCTGCGTCTGTGGATGTGTGGCTGCTTTCTGTGGCGGTGTGCGGCTGCTTTCTGTGGCGGTGTGCGGCTGTGGATGTGTGGCTGCTTTCTGTGGCGGTGTGCGTCTGTGGCGGTGTGCGGCTGTGGATGTGTGGCTGCTTTCTGTGGCGGTGTGCGGCGGTGGGTGCGGCTGTGGCGGTGTGTGCGGCTGTGGCTGTGTGTGCGGCTGTGGCGGTGTGTGCGGCTGCGTCTGGCGGCTGCGTCTGTGGATGTGTGGCTGCTTTCTGTGGCGGTGTGCGGCTGTGGCGGTGTGTGCGGCTGCGTCTGTGGCGGCTGCGTCTGTGGATGTGTGGCTGGGTTGTGTGGCGGTGTGCGGCTGTGACGGCTGCGTCTGTGGATGTGTGGCTGCTTTCTGTGGCGGTGTGCGGCTGCGTGTGCTTCTGTGGCAGTGTGCGTCTGTGGCGGTGTGCGGCTGCGTGTGCGTCTGTGGCGGTGTGCGGCTGTGGATGTGTGGCTGCTTTCTGTGGTGGGGTACGGCTGCGTCTGTGGATGTGTGGCTGCTTTCTGTGGCGGGGTAGGTACGGCTGCTGTCTGTGGCGGTGTGCGGCTGCGGCGATGTGCGGCTGCGTGTGCGTCTGTGGCGGTGTGCGCCTGTGTCTGTGGATATGTGGCTGCTTTCTGTGGCGGGGTAGGTACAGCTGCTTTCTGTGGCGGTGTGCGGCTGCGTGTGCGTCTGTGGCGGTGTGCGGGTGCGTCTGCGGATGTGTGGCTACTTTCTGTGGCGGGTTAGGTACGGCTGCTTTCTGTGGCGGTGCGCGGTTGCGCCTGTGGCGGGGTACGGCTGTGTCTGTGGATGTGTGGCTGCTTTCTGCGGCGGTGTGCGTCTGTGGCGGTGTGCGGCTGCGTATGCCTCTGTGGCGGTGTGCGGCTGTGGATGTGTGGCTGCTTTCTGTGGCGGTGTGCGGCTGCGTGTGCGTCTGTGGCGGTGTGTGCGGCTGCTGTCTGTGGCGGCTGCGTCTGTGGATGTGTGGCTGGCGTCTGTGGCGGTGTGCGGCTGCGTGTGCGTCTGTGGCGGTGTGCGGCTGCGTGTGCGTCTGTGGCGGTGTGCGTGTGTGGCGGTGTGCGGCTGCGTGTGGGTCTGTGGCGGTGTGCGGCTGCGTGTGCGTCTGTGGCGGTGTGCGTGTGCGGCGGTGTGCGGCTGCGTCTGTGGCGGTGTGCGGCTGTGGATGTGTGGCTGCTTTCTGTGGTGGGGTACGGCTGCGTCTGTGGATGTGTGGCTGCTTTCTGTGGCAGGGTACGGCTGCGTCTGTGGATGTGTGGCTGCTTTCTGTGGCGGGGTAGGTACGGCTGCTTTCTGTGGCGGTGTGCGACTGCTGCGGTGTGCGACTGCTGCGGTGTGCGTCTGTGGCGGTGTGCGCCTGTGTCTGTGGATGTGTGGCTGCGGTCTGTGGCGGTGTGTCTGTGGTGGGGTAGGTACAGCTGCTTTCTGTGGCAGTGTGCATCTGTGGCGGTGTGCGTCTGTGGCGGTGTGCGGCTGCGTCTGTGGATGGGTAGGTACGGCTCCTTTCTGTGGCGGGGTACGGCTGCGTCTGTGGATGTGTGGCTGTGGATGTGGCTGCTTTCTGTGGCGGTGTGCGGCTGTGGCGGTGTGCGGCTGCGCCTGTGGATGTGTGGCTGCTTTCTGTGGCGGTGTGCGGCTGCGCCTGTGGCAGGGTACGGCTGCGTCTGTGGATGTGTGGCTGTGGATGTGTGGCTGCTTTCTGTGGCGGGGTAGGTACGGCTGCTTTCTGTGGCGGGGTATGGCTGCGTCTGTGGATGTGTGGCCGCTTTCTGTGGCGGGGTAGGTACGGCTGCTTTCTGTGGCGGTGTGTGGCTGTGGCGGGGTGCGTCTGTGGATGTCTGGCTGTGGATGTGTGGCTGCTTTCTGTGGCGGGGTAGGTACGGCTGCTTTCTGTGGCGGGGTGCGGCTGCGTCTGCGGCGGTGTGCGGCTGCGTCTGTGGTGGTGTGCGGCTGCGTCTGTGGATGTGTGGCTACTTTCTGTGGCGGGGTAGGTACGGCTGCTTTCTGTGGTGGTGTGCGTCTGTGGCGATGTGCGGCTGCGTCTGTGGATGTGTGGCTCCTTTCTGTGGCGGGGTACGGCTGCGGCTGTGGATGTGTGGCTGTGGATGTGGGGCTGCTTTCTGTGGCGGTGTGCGGCTGCGCCTGCGTCTGTGGCGGTGTGCGGCTGTGGCGGGGTACGGCTGCGTCTGTAGATGTGTGGCTGCTTTCTGTGGCGGGGTAGGTACGGCTGCTTTCTGTGGCGGTGTGCGGCTGCGCCTGTGGCGGGGTACGGCTGCGTCTGTAGATGTGCGGCTGCGTCTGTGGCGGTGTGCGGCTGCTTTCTGTGGTGGTATGCGTCTGTGGCGGTGTGCGGCTGCGTCTGTGGATGTGTGCCTGCTTTCTGTGGCGGAGTAGGTACGGCTGCTTTCTGTGGCGGGGTTCGGCTGCGTCTGTGGATGTGTGTCTGTGGATGTGTGGCTGCTTTCTGTGGCGGGGTAGGTACGGCTGCTTTCTGTGGCGGTGTGTGGCTGTGGCGGTGTGCGGCTGCGCCTGTGCATGTGTGGCTGCTTTCTGTGGCGGTGTGCGGCTGCGTCTGTGGATGTACGGCTGCTTTCTGTGGCGGTGTGCCTGTGGCGGGGTAGGTACGGCTGCGCCTGTGGCGCGGTGTGGCTGCTTTCTGTGGCGTTGTGTCTGTGGCGGGGTAGGTACGGCTGCTTTCTGTGGCTGCATCAATGACAGCCACATGTCTCACCCCTAACTGGGATCTCAAGACTTCAGTAACTGGAGTCTATGATGGTGGGAGTTTGAGTCATGAGATCCAAGGTCATACTATGAATACTGCAATGCGGCAGCGTACGGCCGTCTGAACAGAGCCCAAGGAAGTATCTGCTGATCAGTAGTGATTGCTTCCTTATAACAATGCTATAGTAGAGACAGAAGGAGTGACCCTGTGATTTCCGCGCCTTTTCATTGTGGTTTTTTTTGAAGCTTTTTTTTTTTAGTCTTTAACGCTTTTTTAGCTGGTTTTACGCATCAACATTGCATCAGACATCATACATGATTCCTCACTGACTTTCTTCTAAAATGACACCTCACCTATTGCTTAAAGGAGTTGTCTCACTACAAGCTTTCAGCCTACTTCAATGTGTCTGGCAGCAAAGGTTTTTTGAATTCAGGGGCGTGCTTCTTGTCTGCCTCTTTTCCTCCCTCTGTCCCCCTCCCCTCAGCACACAGACAGCTCTCCTCCTCTGACTGAAGGGGAAGGGCAAGGGGGTTTGCTGCCAGGGTTAACCCCGTGTGTGCCTGCCTAGATCTGCTGCTGAATCAGCCATACTGTGCTGTGGTTGAGTTCTTGCTGCTTCTCTCCATAGAGTCAGGAGACAGCAGGGAGAGGGCTGATCTATGAGTGTGGAGAGGTCTGTGAAGCTGTGTATGCTAATAGCAGAGCAGGGGGGATGTAAGTGTTCCTTTACCCCCTGCTTAGCATACAAATCTCCACTGACATCTCAAGCAACAACAAACAAACCCTGTCAGAACAGACACAGGGCAGCTGTGAAGTGAGTTACTATAATCATGATGTGTCACTAATACAGCAGAGCAGGGAGGGATATGAACCGTTCACATGCCCCCCTGATCTGTTCTATTAGTATAGTCAAAGCTTCGTAGACACATTATGATTATAGTAACACTTCACTGCTGTCACATCTACTGACCACAGATCAGCCTCACCTCTGCTCTCCTCAATCTGGAGGGAGTAGGCACACACAGGGTTAATCCAGCTACACAGAAGCCAGAGCCCTCCCCCTCCCTTCCCTACAGAAGCATACTGTGCGGGAGGGGCTCTGTGCTCAGGAGGGGCTAGTGCTCCTATTTAGAAACAGATGAGTCACCAGACCTGACAGCCAGTGAGATAAAAAATCATCAACAGGTCGGCTGCTATAGTGATTTGAGAAGCTGATGCACTTCTACTACCAGGGATAACTCAAAATCAGTAGGACATTTGTAATTAACATATATTGCAAAGCTGCTTGTTTTTTAAAGATCTTTTAATTAAAACCCAATCATTGTAGCGAGACAACCCCGTTAGAGGGGATTTCACGCTACAACAATAAGCTTTCAGCATGTAGGGACAGGTAATTGAAGACTTTTTCGAAATACATTGATCAGAGATTCTATTTGCTGTGAGTGCACACAAGTTTCTATGGTTACCTGACCAAGCTCTCTGATTAGATGAGAGAGCAGGGAGTGATATCACCAGGATCAGAGAGCTCACTCTGAGCAGAGTAATTCTCTCTATCAAGACTAGCTTCTGTTTACAGATAAGCAATTGTTTTCATTCCTCAGAGCACCTGTAGCTTTATTTACTGAAGAATAAATCTCCGGCACTCTTTCAGCTAGTTAGAGAGTAGCTAAATATGCTCATCCCTGTTCTAGAACCACCCACAGCCTGACAAAGGCAGAGTGAAAGAAAAGCTGCCTGTAACTGTGAAACTGCATGGTGAGAAAATCCCTTTAAAATGACAGGAAAAAACACACCAGCAGAAGACTGTTCTCATTGCCCAAAGCAAAACTGCTCAGCTTTCATTATTCCACAGCAGTAAATGAAATTTAGCTCCGGTTGCTATGAGCAACAAGGACAGTTTTATGCCTAGACAGTTATCATACACGGAAGCCAACTATGTGCCCCACTGGTGCTTCGTCCCATAGAAGACAGTGGGACGCTTTAGATGCATTTTGGATGAGTCAGACAATGCACTTTACACATTGAAATACCGCGGCACCATTTTCTGCAACTAAGGCCTCGTCTACACAGCACTGGATTTTGGGCGGATTTTATGTGGATTCATTGTTTAGAATCCGCAAAATAAACTACTGTAAATCATCCCCTTAGACCTCAATAGAAAATCCAAGCTGTAGATTTTCTGAGGTCGGATTTCAAATCTGATAAAAGAAACTTAGAGCAAGTTGTATAATCCGCTGGAAAAAGGCAGATGTCAGTAAGGGCTTGTTCACATGGAGTTTTCACTCTGTGTTACAAGCGCTTTTTAGATCCGTCTCGGGGACCGACAGGACGGATCTAAACAATGAGCAGTGAGATTATCACTGCGGGCTATGAGGAAGACGCAGCGATGGTCACATGAGAGATCGCCGCTGCGTGTTCTCCTCCTGCCTGTCGACTCCGTCTTTGAAAGAGTTGCATGTCAATTCTTTCAAAGACAGACCCGAGCAGCGCTATGGAAACACGCAGCGGCGACCTGACATGTGAACGCCGCCGCGTCTTCCTCATCGCCCGCAGTGATAATCTCACTGCTAATTGATTAGATCCGTCCTGTCGGTCCTAGAGACGGAACTCAAAAGCGCTTGTAACACGGAGTGAAAACTCCATGTGAATAAGCCCTAAGGCTATGTTCACACGGCGTGTTTGCAGGGTGTTGTGCAGGGCGTATTGGCGGTGAAGTACGCCCCACAAATACGGTAAAATCATTGCTCAGGTCCAGCACTCATTGAGCGCTGCGTGAAATCATGATGATTTTACCATCGTATTTTTTACAACACTTCTTTCAGGCTCTTCTGTGCAGAGAAATAGACGCGTATAGGAGGAGAAAGCTGCCTTGTATTGAAAGTATTTGCTTGCAAGCGCGTATTTTCACCAGCTCTAATGAAGGCGGGCTGCTGCGTGTACCTGTGATGCAACACGCCAGGTGAATGTAAGGGCTTAAAAGGAACAGGTCGCTGTTTGTGGAAATAGTTGTTGGCTGCCTCATTTTAGTAAAATGTGATTCTGAAACGCCTTAGGGGAGTAGCGTCCGGCCAAGGTAGAGGAGTCCTATGTGCAGAGCCTAAAAGGGTTTTCCCACCAGAGACTTGTATCACCACCAGGATCCCCACAATCACTTACACACCCTTCCTTCTCACTTGATTGGCACTGGCAGTAAGAGTTTTAACAAGGCAGTGGTTGAGCGTGCGCATTGCTGCTCCATTCAAAGTTTGTGGGACTGACCTACAAAATAGTCCAGCTTTTGGCAATCTTCATCGGTCCCATAGACTTTGAATGGAGCAGCAATACACTTGGTCGGCCAGTGCTCCATTTAAAGACTTCCACACTGTGCTACAGGAGTGAGGGTGGATGGGGAATTGGGGCCCCTGCTTAAGCGATCAGTGGGGTTCCCAGCGATCAGGCATTTATTATCTACCCTGTGGATGGGTGGTAAATGTCTATAATGGTTGCGTCCACACAACAGAGGATAAAATACTGGTCGGAATTTAATTAGAGTTCTATTTTACACCAGATTTTTCCATTTTTTGCAGCGTTTTTTCAGATTTCGGGCACCCCATACAGTAGAACTACACTATAATCCACCCTTTTACGGCAGATTATAAAACACGTTTTTTTTTTCAAAACAGTCGGTTTTGAAATCTGATCGTAGAGAATCCGAGCTGTAGTCTATTGATGTTTGTAGGGATGATTTTACAGTCAGATTTTTGTGGATTCTAAATACTGAATCCGCTTAAAAATCTGACTGTAAAACGTAGCCTTACTGACAGTTCTGTTCACTGCTTGCCTAGTCTAAGTGAAGCAAACTGGATTGGGAGAAGCTGCAGATTGGAGTCTTCTGCCTGTGTTCAACCCTCTTTCAAAGTTTGTTTTTTTTCTCAGGTGTCATTGCATTTCAGAGTTAGGAGGGTTGTTCCCACCAAGAAACTACAGCATTACAGATCAGCTCATGGCTAACTGTAATGTACATGGCTAAGACATCCCCCACAAATAAGACCTAGTGCACTTTTTTTGCTGCTTATGCTGATGCTGATGTTTTGTTCAACAATAAATGTGAATTATTGTTCATAGAAAAATAAGAAATCCCCTAAAAAATAAGTCTTAGCTCGTCTTTAGGAGCCAAAATTAAAATAAGACACTGTCTTATTTTTGGGGAAACAGGGTATGAAGCGACCGTGTAACAGAATGAGAAGGGCAGCGCTTCCTCCCCATTCATTTCTGTGGGAGTTCCGAATACAACTGACTGATCAAGGAAAGGTCTGAAACGCGTGTCTCTTGTCACGCTCTATGCACCGATTTCAGGAAGATTGTGCGGAAAACTTTCATCATTCTATGATGAGCAGTGACCTCTCTGTTCACAGCAGCATAAAGCAGGATTGGAGGGTTTGGGGCCCCCGTTCTTGAGACAGAGTCCCACCTCTGGGACCTGCGCCTGTTAGACATTTACAGTATATCCGCAGGTCACGCCATAAGTGTCTGAGATGGGAATACTTATTTTTAGTGTTTAGCCGTTATTAAAGAGACAGTGGTAGCATTAGTACCAGAAAATGAAAAAACACTCCTCAGGTTGTGTTGTGAATGGTGCACACCCTCCAAAAACCCCTTGGGGCCGCTGCGGGCCCCTTGCCCTCTGCACCACCCATAGGTGTGTCCCAGGCATTGCTGTCGCCCTAGTTGACAGACCTGTAATTTACCTGTAATACTGTATAATCGGCCTCTAGCTCTCTCTTGCTGCAGATATTCTAATCTTCATTGCTTTTTCTTTAAAAATTGGGGCCCATCCCCGTTTTCTTTGTTTTAAACGTGGAAAAAAAAAGGGACCCCGGGTAGCCAAAGTCCCCGGGAAATTTTTCTGCCGGCGTTTGCCTTTTCCCTGGTTTTTTTTATTAAATGGTTTTGAAGTTGTTATTTTTTGGGGCTACTAAAATAGAAATGGAACGGGGTTTTTTTGCCATATTTAAAAACCACCCCTTTTTTCCCCAAAGTCCCCTTTAAAAACGGTGCGGGCTGGGGGTTTCCGTTTTCTGCCCCCAAACCCAAAACCGAGTTAGGGTTGGGGCCAAACTTGTTTCCTCTGCATTTTTCGGGGTGGGAGCCCTTTTTTGTAAAATCAAAAAAGCCGAACTCGAAATTTTTTTTTTTTTAAAGCACCTTTAAATTCCAAGCGCTGCTCTAACAAAAAGCCCAAAAACAGTTTCAATTTAAACATTTAAGGCTAGGTTCACAGGGCTTATTCGGGACGAAATTTTACCCCCCGTTGGGGGTGGGGGCGGGGGGGGCCCATCTGCATCCCCAATAGCCCTTTTGCATTCCACCGGGGGCGTATACGCCGCGGGTTAATTAAACATGTAAAACTTATCCCCCCCCCCGCGGATTCGGCGAGCGGGGGAAAGAGGGGGCCCGTTTTTCCAAGTTCTCTTAGAACGGGGAATTACCTAATGACGGGGACGAAATTCCGGGCCGTAATTTGCGCACCTGCGGCGCGTAATTACGGGCTGAAATATGGCCCTTTTTTAAGCCTGTAAAAAAAATTTCCCTAAGGGCATGTTCACACGGCTTATTTGGACGGGGTTTTTGGAGCGTTTCCTCCCCCAAAAGGGGCCCTCGTCCAAAACGTTTTCCAAAAAAGCCCCATTTTCATTTCATTTGTTTGCTTGTTAAAACCCTTTGGGTTTTTATTTCACACACGACGGGGTTTTTTAAACCGCTTTTTTTGGAAACACTGGAAAAGAAGTGCCCCAGGGCAATTTTTAAAAAGGTTTTTTGGGGGCGCTTTTTTTGCCCGGGTTTGGCCATTTTTTTGGCCCGGGTTTTACTTTGTAGGGGGAAAAACCCTTCATCCAAAACCTGTTTTCCAAAACCCTGCCCAAAGAAACGCCTCAAAAAAACCTCTTCTAAAGGGAAGCGTGTTTCAGGAAAGGTTTTTTGGGAGTCGGAAACGCCCCCAAAAACCTTTCGTCCAAGAAAGTTTGGGGTGAACAACCCCCTTGAGGTGGTTCCCAAACTCCAGTCCTCACCCCCCACCAACGGGTCATGTTTTCTGGAAAACCCCAAACGAATGCACGGGACAAAAATTAAGTCACTTGTGGCATTTGCTAAGGAAAGCCAGAAAACAAGGGGATTTATTTATGTTTAAAGGTGACTTAAATTTAAATTTTTTCAGTGCTTTCTGTGGGATATCCGGGAAAACTTTCCCTGTTGGGGGGCCCGTGAGGACTGGATTTTTTTAAACCCCCGGGTTTTTGGGGTTATTTCACACGGCGTTTTGGGGAATCCGCAGGTGTGTTTTTAGCTGCATTTTGGTTTGCAGTGGGAAAACCACCCCAAAGTTTTCAATAGGGGTTTGGGCGGGTGTTTTTTTTTGTTTTAAAATTTTTGGGGGGGGCCCCTAAACAATTCTTTGAACGGTTTCTAAAAGACGCAATAAAAAACGCTTTTTGGGGTACCACTCGGCTAAACCCCCTTTGCGTTTTTTTAATTGAAAGCAATGTAAATCCCCAGCACATTATTAGATGGGGTGTTTGGGTCAGTTTAGGGCCCGAAACACTGATCCGACAGGAAATTAAAAACGGGCCCAAAAAATGGGACCCAAAACATGCCTTTGTGAAAAAACCTTAAGGGCGACATGTATGATCAAAGGCCACGGGGTTTCCCAAACGGGCGGCCCCCGGGCGGGTTGGGGAAAAACTACAACTCCCCATCTTTCCCAAACTGTTGTGATTATACTTTTTAATGAGGGGAGTTGTTTTTTTTCCCCAACATTTGGAGGGCCGCAGTTTGACACCCCTGATCTAGGCGCATAGAGGCCAGTTCTAAATAGCTCTAAAGCAGAGTGGAATGTATGCACTTGTTCTACTGCGGGACATAGATTTGGCATTTACAGTTCCCTAGACAACTCGGGCTCGGTAAACCACTTTTATTGGTGGTGCCTATTCCCAGCAGAATGCGCTGGTTTTGCCGTTCCTCCATCATGAATGTATGGGAATCATACGGTTGTGGTGCGACACACTCCCAGAAGCCCAACTTTCTTGGGAAAATTACAAAGTGCGCGGGCGTGTAATGCTTCTTGCTTTTGGAGTGGTCTGCTCTTCATTCTAGAGAAAGGGCTGCGCAGTTTTGGGCTGAAAAGACACCAGAATACTGACGCAGCCCTGTACATATATGTTGCCCTAAATGGCTAACAACAGGTACAGAGGGGGAAAGGACACTGACCGCGAGGGCTTAGGGTATGTGCAGATGGCATCTTGGATACGTTTTTGCAATACATAGAACGCATCCAAAATCTTACCACAAAGTGTGGTATTTGGATATGTTTTGTGGACTGCAGAAACGTATCCTATAGTTTAAATTGCCTTTTCCATGCGTTAAACAGATCAAGAATTGACCTGACAATTTTTTTAACTTATCAGTTTAACGCAAAGCAAAAACGTTTTTTAGTTGGGGGCGGCAGGTGGTGGTAAGGGCTTAGAAGGAAAGGGCAGAACTGAAGGTTATTCTGAGCCAGCCGACTTTTGAGACTGTGAGACCACATAGCTTAGCCTCTTGCAGGGCAGCTTTAGATCAGTTCTCAATGAGTTTTTATTAGCCAAAACCAGTTGTGAAACCAGAAAAATGGACAAGGGGAAATCTGAAATGAACATACCTTGGTCTGTCAGGAAAATGTGGACGTTGTAGCAGTTGTTGAAAGTGACTACCATTGCTAGCCAAGCAAGCTGGAGTGCATTGCTCCATTTTACCATTATTAGGCAGATGCCTTGTAACATGCCTCCTAGGAAGACATCTGCTGCTGTATGGTGACGTGACCTTAGGAGCCAAAGTCCCTTGGAAATGAAATGATCATTAGGCCATGTTCACACGGCTTATTTTGGGACATATCTCGCCCCGTATTTTGCGTCGTACTGAGCGAAATCCGGGGTGAAATACGTCCCAGTCATTACGGTAATCCACAGTTCTCATGAGAACTTGGATTACGTCTCCTCTCCCTGCTGGACAAATACGGCGGGGCGGGGCAGGAAAGTGACATGTCAATTATTCACGGCGAATACGCGGCGAGAATAATGCATGTCTATGGGGCCGCCACCCCTCCCGTACACACTGCGTAATTGCGGGGCAAAATACGTCCCGCAATTAAGCCGTGTGAACATAGCCTTACGAATGAGGCACCTTCAGCCTTGCTGGCACAGGAGGTTAGTGGGTGGCAACGTCCTACTGAACAGAACCAATACTGATTGCTTTGTGGTCCATGTTTCTATTGGACACCACAGTACACAACACTACTGTCAGAAGCAGGGACACCTAAGGCCTTATGTATGAAAACTGTCTAGCAGTAAGACTGTCTTTGTTGCCCATAGCAACCAATCAAGCAACCAATCTGAGCTTAGCTTTATTTTTTCCAGAGCACGTTATGAAATGAAAGCTGAACTCTGATTGGTTGCTATGGGCAACAAGGACAGTCTTACTGCTTGACAGTTTTCATACATAGGGCCCTACCGATTAGGGGTGGTGGACAGCTGGCCTTTACTTTGCATATGCGCCAATGCTAATGGTGGACACTTGCTATAGATCCTAATGTAACTCGTACACCAAGCTTGTCCGTGTCAAATTCCACTACATTAA
The DNA here is from genome assembly GCA_025379985.1 of Phyllomedusa bahiana. NCBI lineage: Eukaryota > Metazoa > Chordata > Amphibia > Anura > Hylidae > Phyllomedusa > Phyllomedusa bahiana. The sequence continues at coordinate 49,396 of JAODAL010015623.1, read as the reverse complement.
GTCAGTTACTTTTAAAGTTATAAAAACCCTGGGGCCGATAGCGAGTGAAGCATTGAGTTTGATGAGTAGAAGGCTTTCCACTTCAGAAACTGCTATGCAAAGCCAAGTACACCACACTACTGTCAGAAGCAGGGACACCGGCTGGTGCTGTCAGGCTTGTGTCCGGAGTCACTTATATACTTTTGCAATAAATAGTCCCTGTATTCTGCTAAATTGATTTAACAACGACTATGCAGATATGGGTCTCCTGCATACAGCAGAGCCAGGTGTAAGCTAAAGGACAATACACATCTCCTTATAATCTTCCATATGATCATTATCTTCTAGAAACCATAAGAATTAACCTCTGTGTAGAACTGGAGGTACAGAACAGGCCTGAAGACTTACAATACCTGCTGACAAATCCAGGATCTATTGATATGTACATTAGATGACAGATTAAAGAGAACCTGTCACATAGGTTATGCCCCCCTTGCTGAGGGCAGCACAAGCTAGTATCAGACCAGCTGTTTCCAGCGCTGTGTCCCTTATTCTGTAAGATGCAGCAGTTTAGAGAGCATTTACCTCAAAATCTTATTCTTGAGCAGGTGTTGCCCCCGCCCACCAAAGGCTAGCCCCGCCCACTGACAGTTATTCACATGTTTCTACCTATTCAAAGTAATAGGTTTATCAGTTGAGGTGGGTGGTGCTAGCCTCAGGTGGGCGGGGTTTAAAAAAAAACTCACTGACTCTTTTCTGGCTGAAAATTGCAGATTTGAATACTAAATACTCGAAAACTATAGCATCTTACAGAATAAGGGACACAGCGCTGGAACAGCAGGTCTGACACTAGCTTGTGCTGCCCTCAGCAAGGGGGGCATAACCTATGTGACAGGTTAACTTTAAAGCAGGAATGTGATCGGCTTATAGGGCCCAATTGACATCGTATTTAGTGGCTCTGTCACTGGTGTCTATTGAGATTCTAAGGGCTCGATCACTTCACACGGTTTATTTTGTGACGGATTTCAGCCGTATTGCGTGCTGTATTTGCGCTCCAATACGGCTGAAATCCGTCCCAGTCACTACGGTAATCCACAGTTCTCATAGAGAACTATGAATTCCGTCTCTCCTCCCCGCTTGGCGAATACGCCGAGGGGGGAGAAAGTGACATGCACACTATCTCGGCGGGATACGTGCCGTGGATAATGCATGTCTATGGCGCCGGCGAGCTGCCGGCCCCGCTGCACGTAGCCGGCGTAATTGCAGGGCGAAATCTGTCCTCGCAATTACATCGGCAATAATCCGTATGAACTAGCCCTAAGAAATATGTATCCTGACATATACCGTGTTGAAGCCATAAGGGTCTGTAGGCAAACGTAGTCTCTCCTGTAATATTTTTGTTGTATTTCATGGTTGTGTGCTTTTTATGTGCTGGTCACAAAAGTGTGTTCTGCTACATGTCCGACACGTAAAATGCAGACGTGAATTAGAGCAAATTTATCCAATAGAGACTACAGTTGCCTTACCTTTTCACAGTATCCCAAAGGGACACCTGACCACGGAGCCACAAAACATCCCCATTAAATAAGATTTTGATGCATTGCTAATTTTCTATCTGCCCTCTCTCTCTGACAGGTGTCTCTGCCGTCATGGGTCTCTGCAAATGTCCCAAGCGTAAAGTAACCAACCTGTTCTGCTTCGAGCATCGTGTAAATGTTTGTGAACATTGTCTGGTGGCCAATCATCCAAAGGTGAGGCTTGTTGGTGATCAGGTTGATTCTGTCCACATTCTGTGATTACCACTGTCTATGCTGCACTGACATCATTGTTTGCCTCTCCTAAAGATCTGTATTTTTTGTCTTGTTTCAGTGCATTGTTCAGTCTTACCTACAGTGGCTTCAGGACAGCGACTACAATCCGAACTGCCGTCTGTGTAACACGCTGCTGTCTTCTAAAGAGACTGCTCGCCTGGTGTGTTACGGTACGAGATTTATACCTTTTGTTTAAAACTATAATGCAATCCTAGATGTACGAGGGTCGCTCCAGAGGCTCCTATTTTATCATGTTGGCCCAACAGCGTCAGAAGCGGATATTGGTGGTATGGCGATAGTTTGCATTAAACTATCCATTAAAAGGGTGTTCCGAAAGTAAAAAAAAAAGGTTAGTTAGTCATTAGGGATGAATGAGAATAGAAGTATGGGGCCGTTCACACGGCTGATTTGGGCACTGATTTCAGCCGTACTGCGCGCCGTATTTGCGCTGCAGTACGGCTGAAATCCGTCCCTGTCATTACGGTAATCCACAGTTCTCATAGAAAAACTGTGGATTCCGTTCTTTTCCCCCCTCGGCGAATCCGCTGCGGGGGGAGAAAGTGACATGTCAATTATTTACGGCGTGTACGCGCCGTGAATAACGACCGTCTATGGGGCGGCGAGCTGCCGGCCCCCCGCCCCCGCTGTACGGCAGCCGGCGGAATTGCGGGGCGAAATCCGTCCTGCAATTATGTCGGCAATAAGCCGTGTGAACTGTGGCTTAGGCTAAGTTCACACGGCTGATTTTAACGCAGTTTTCGGAGCGTTTCCGCTCCCAAAACAGCATCAAAAAAGCCTCTAAAACGCCCCCAGTTCATTTTCCTTGATTCCTATGTACAACAGAGTTGTAGTCCACATATGACGAGGTGTTTAGGCACGTTTTACCCGCTTCTTTGGACGCTGTTTTGGGCGCTGAAAAAGAAGCATCATGCCAATTCTTAGAGTTTTCAGCGCTAAAAATTTCCATAGGAATCAATGGAAAGCTTCAGAAAATCGGTGCGTTTTTAGACACGTTTCTCTGCACGTTTTTGGACTGTTTTCGGTGCAGTTTTTGCTCGGGCTATTAATTTGTATGGGTGAAAAGTTCGTTCAAAACCTCTTCTGAATAAGCGTGTTTCAGGCGAGGTTTTGATGCTGTTTTGGGCGCTGAAAGAACGGTGTCCAAATAAGCCGTGTGAACTTGCCCTAAGGCTATGTTCACACGGCTTAAATTGGGACGTATTTTGGCCCATATTTCGTGCCGTACTGCGCTCGATACAGTGCGAGATACGTCCCAGTCATTACGGTAATCCACAGTTCTCGTAGAGAACTATGGATTACGAGTCCTCTCCCCGCTCGGCGAATACGCCGTGGGGGGAGATAAGTGACATGTTAATTACTAGCGGTGAATACGCGCTGCTAGTCATGAATGTCTATGGGGCCGACGGGCTGCCGGCAACTCTGCCCCGCAGGAGTCGGCACGAGCTCCCAAAGTCCCATACCCTAAGACTGTCTTTGTTGCTCATAACAACCAATCAGAGCTCAGCTTTCATTTCATATACTGCTCTGAAAATAAAAAAGCTGAGCTCTGACTGGTTTTTATGGGCAACAAAGACAGTCTTACTGCTAGCCAGTTCTCGTACATAAGGCCCAATAAATTCTACCGACAAAGGACAAATGTCGAAGAAAGTGTTTATCATCCTAATTATGTTATTTGGTTTGTTTTTTTAAAATAAACTAACAAACCACAATATTATATCCGGGGTTCCCAATTCTTTTTGTCTTTAAAGGGGTCTTCCGACATTTTAACAAACCCCTCTTCATGCTGGAACTGCTGTAAAACACAAAAAAAGTAACCTTATAGGGTGACATGTATGAAAACTGTCCAGGTCTTAGACTTTCTTTGTTGCCCATAGCAACCATTCAGAGCTCCCCTTACATTTCCGAAAGTGCTCTGAACAAAATGAAAGGGGGACTCTGGTTGCTATGGGCAATAGAGAAAATCTTAGACCAAGACAGTTTTCATACATGTGCCCTTAAAGGGGTTGTCTCGCTACAAAGAATAGCTTTCAAATTGTAGGGAACACAAAATAAAGACATTTTCCAAATATATTGCTTTGTTCCTCTGTTATCCCTAAAGGGGATGCAGGTGAATTTATGACACCTCCCTGGGCTATTTTCAGTTCCCCCAGTAACAGACCTGTAAACAAATTCTCCCCTGCTGGGTTTTTTCAATGAGGATAACAGTGAGTGGCCTCATCACACAGGTGGTGGCAGTGTCCTGTTTCTGCTCAGCAGTAAAAAGCTTGATTTATGTAAAATAAACAGAACTGAGTTCCGGGGGCGGGGCATCGCGTATGGCTGCGTTTTACAACAGCTCCTGCTCAGGACATCTGCATCTACCGGATCCGAGGCCACCCGGGACCCAAAGACCCCCAAATCTTCCCTGGCGTGGCGGGGGGAGTGGGGCCCCCGCGGGCCGACCCTTTTTTTGCATTTTCCCCGGAGCGTGGGGGTGAGGGCACCGACGGGGCCCACCATAACTGCTGGCGCCATCTTGAAAGACACGGTTGGAGGGGATACGGCCCGAGGGGGAAAACCCCGGTGGCAACTTGCCCCCCGCTATTTTGCTCTGCAAAAATCGGAAAACCCCCCCGCCCCAACCCGTCCTACCGCCGGAGAAAAAGGGCCTGGGAGGGGACTCAGGCTGGGGGTGACCCAACCACTCAGAGGCGCGCGGATCCCTGGCGGTCCCCCCCCTGTCATCGGGGCCCGGACCGCATCCAGTAACCTGCGACATACGCTGCCGTGGAGCCGATCATTGACCGAAGGGGACCGTGTTTGGGCGGTCTGACCGGTTTCCCGGGACGGGAACAGCAACTTCCCCCCCGGGGCAGCCCCGTGCCGACACCGGAACCCGGGAGCCTCACCATCCGGTGCTACGGGCACCCTGTCGCCCCCCACCCCCACAGGGGATCCAGTTGGCCTGTGCCCCCACCCTTGGCAAGGTTTGGAGAAAACGGGGCACGGGTTTTGGGCCCCGGCAAAGGAGCACCACCCTGCCACGCGCACGACTCCGGGCCTTTGTGTCTCCCTCGGGTGCCTGCTTTTGGGGCCATGCACCATTGGGCCCACCAAAAACCGAGGCATCTTTGGGCCTCCCCTTTGAGCAGGCAGCCCACGGTACCGGTTTCCCCTAAATCAAGCACGATTGGCGGAGTCGGGAAAATCACACTGCGCTTGGTCCCGTGGGAAGCACCTGCTGCTGGTCGGGAGTGGAGGCGGAGTTCTTTGTGGGTGCAGTGAGTTGCCGCTCGGGGCGGCCCCAATAGCCCTTCTCTGAGGGGGGACTGAGGAGGGGCACCTGCCAAAGGGGCCACAATAGCAGTGGGGGGGTAGTGAAGGCCCTTCCCGGACTTTCTGTCGCAGGGGGACCGCCATCTTCCCATTGGGTCCAACATGGTGACACGGGACTGGCTCTACAACCCCACCTGTTTTGAACACAGAGGGGTAACAGGCACGGCCCCCTTCAGAAAGTTTTCCCCTGTCCCCGGGGGGTGTAGTGGAGACACTGGGGTCTTTTCTTTGGGGAGTTGCTTGGCCCTTCCCCCAGCTAAACCCGACCAAGGGGGACTTTGCGGACACGGGGGAGAGGGGGCAGTGGAGATTGAGAAGATATCTATCTCAAAACTGACAAACCCCTAAAACTAATTAGGGACTTGGGGGAAGTCGACTATTTTACCCCCCTTAAAATAAAAACCTGGAATTACGAAATTAGTTAGCCTTAAAATTGTAATCATAGCTGCATATGTAGGGAAATAGCAACCCTGAGCGTTGCCCTCCCCCCCTCCAAATAGCTCTCATTCAGACCTCACCCCGGTTTCTAAAGATTGATATAAAAGTGATTTCCCCAGATCCCTCCAGGGGGGCACAGTGCTCCATCAATCTTTCCTGTAGTTTGTTTGCAACCAAGTGTTTAACACGGGATGCTCCCCCCCTTTCACTGCCACTATTGATTAAGTAATATTTTTAGGGGCGAGTTACTTGGGAACCCCACCGGCCCAGGGCCGCTTGTACATGAGCAAGCCCCCACCACCCCGGGTCAATACTTCCTGGGTTAAACCCCGGGCCCTCCCGTGGAGATCTCGACGGGCCCCCACATACAGGCTTGGCTGTGTGGGTGGCGGAATTCCCTGACAAGTCAGGGGAAAGGGGGTCCAAACCCGGATGGGGCTCTTCGGGCCCTTAAAAGGGGTAGGAAAAATTTTTCTCCAAAAATCTACGAAAAATAAATTACCGCTCACGGCCAATATCCCACCAAAGGGGAGCCCCTAAAGTAGCTAGACACACCGAAAAGTCCAAGGCCGGGGGCACTGCCGTCTCCCCCAGCCCTAACAAGCCCCCAGTGATCCACCCGGGGTAATAACCAAAGCGAAAGATGGCATCCGAATCCCCAGACCATCCTAAGGGAGATGGGCAGCAGCCCTTTGTAATAGCGCAAAAAGCCCAACACTTATTCCCATTTTCGGATCGAAGGATGATCTAATCCAGGCTCAGTGAAGCAGCCCTCCCCAGATCACGCAAATTCCCAAAAATTGCACTAAACAGAAAACCGTTTCTTTGGAAGCGGACACTCTAGAGGGAAGGGACTGCGGCACAAAACCCAGACGCCCTTTTGAGACCCTCTGGGCTAAGCTGGAGGTTTTGGGAAAATAGGGGAGACGTAACAATTTGAAGGTTCATTGGAGTCCCCAACAGGTTTTCCCAACCGCGGGGTTTCCCTATATGTAAACCAATTTGGCCCCCAGGTCTTCACTAGGCCTTCCACAAGACCCCCCGCTATTGGAGAGGGGTACACAGGATGGGGGGGAGGGGGAGAAAGGGGGGTAGGCCCCCCCCAGTTATCGCAAGTTCCCAAAACTGGACATCAAGGAGAAAAATTCCTTAGGGCGTTCCGACAGTTTTGAGATTCCAGGTGAATGGGGAAAAGCCCAAATTTCCAGGACTTCTCTCCCCAGGTACCCCCTCAGCGTGGGGCCTTCCAGGGGGTGTGCAGAAAACCTCCAGCAATAACATACGCCCCACTGTTTTTCCCCTGCCAGATTGCGGGTTCAGGAAAAAAAGGGGGGAAAGTTTTTATAAAACCCCCCAGGGGAGGCGGCACGGGGGTTCCTACCGGGGAGCAAAAAAAAACAGAGGGGGGTTAGCTGTCTAGACTCGGGGGGCCAGTGGGTATTGACCTTATGACCCAAAAACCCCCCCCCCCCCCCCCCCCGTCTATTTTTTGGAAGATGGGTGGGGAGATGGGAACGCTGGGAGACCCCTTAATACTTTTATTCAGTAAATAAGGAAAGGGGATTCTCACTGAGATTATGTACTGGGGGAGATTCTACTTTTTTTTGATTGTCGAAAACTTTGTTCTGAAAGGGGCCAGGGGTGGGGTTTTTATTATGCCATGGGGGGCACCGTGTGTTTCAAATTTTTAAATTTTTACTTTTTTGTCATAAAATGTTGGGGTTTTTTGTTCGGGGAAAAGTTTTCCCGGGTCCTTCCTTGGCGGGCGCCCCGCCGGCAAACCCCCCTCCTAAAAAGGATGACAACTGGGGCGCTCGCGGGGGACCCGGGGGTTTCATCTTCTCTACTAAATAAATTGTGTGGGTAAAATCCCCTTTAGGAAAGGGGATGAAAAATCCCGCACAACCCGTAGAAAAAACCTTATGCCTTTTCTGTTAAGATAGTGTCAGGGAAACGGGGCGGGACTAAACACCCCGGGAAAACGCGGAGGTCCTTGTACCCCTTTAAGAAACTAAAGGCAGATATTTTTGTGCCTTCAGGAGACGCCTGGAAAAGCGGAAAATTTTTGGGTCCCCATCGCGCCACGGGGTTAGACCCCCGATCGAGCCACTTAAAAAACGAAAGCTCGGGGGATCCCATATACTTCAGGGGGGGTCGGTGCAAGAGGTTCTGAACAATTATACGGACCAAGGGGCCGTTTATATACATGCGGATAAAAGTTGGAAAAAAGTGTATACCTCTTTAATCTCTATGCCCCGAATTCCCCAACCGAGACTTTTTTTCGCAGAAGTGAGATTTTTACTGCGAGGATAAACACTAATTTGGGGTGTTGCTGGGGGATTTTTAACCTTCCCCCCTGCCAGGGGCGGATAGGTCAAATACCCCTTTGGGGCCCCACACGATACTCCATCCAATACCCTTCATCCGACCCCTTGGGGTCTTTGTCACTGGGGCAAAAAACCACAGGGACAGAATGTACATTTACTATCGGGTGCACGATACGTTCTTCGTATGGGGACCTGTCCATGGTTGACACCTCCGGCCCGCAGAGATTTCGATTCAGTATCTCCCCTTGTCATCTGGGATCATGCCCCTATAGTCTGAGCTTGGGATCCCTGGTTCCCCCCCTAATCGCGAGGTGGGTTTTTTTTCCCAAACCCCATCTCTCAAAACTCAGACGATTTGGGGGACTTTTGAAAATAATGGGCTAACTTGACAAACAAGGGCATGGGGATGAGTCCCTCTACTGGGCTCAGGGCAAAGGCTGTGCTCCGGGGCGGCATCATCGCTATATGGGGCAGAGCCGGAGAGAATACCAAAAAAAAGTTTGAGAGCTTAATTTTTTAATCTTCAAAAAAGCTCAAGCGACCAATCGTGACCCAGTTGAAAAGATGAAAGCAGTTTTTAGGGATGACGGGGTTAAAAAAAATTTTTTTACAAGGCCAGCGTTAAGCCACATAGGGCCGACAAAAAAAAATTTACGGTGGGGGGGGGGGGAAAAAATTTGCGATTTTGGGCCCCAAAAATGACGAAACCTGGAAGACACAACCCCCCATATGGACTGTGAAGACCCAGAGCGGGGGACGGCCCTTTGAGACCCCGATATTCGAGCAACCCCTTATCAAAACTAGAAACTTTGTATAGTGCCCCCCCGATACGAGGGGGGCTCCCAGGTCTTTTAGATTTGGGTCCGAATGCCGGGGTATCTCCCAAGAACAACGCTTGGGGGTGGGGGGAAATTTTGGGGAGGAGGAAGTAAGGGGAGCTATTTGCTTTGGGCCCAGTGGTAAGGCTCCCAGCCCGAGGCCCTGGCCGAATTTTAAATCCAAACCCTGAGGTGACCCCCAATTTGCCCAAATTATTTAATGACATTACATGTCCCGAGGGGTCCCCCCCCTTTCTTTGATTCCCAAAACAAAGTTATACTAAAAACAGGAAGAATCCGACCCTCCTTAAACTCAAAAAGGACCAATTTCATTTTGAATTTGGATTATAAATTATTGGCAAAGATCATAGCTAATGGGTTTCCCAAAAATTTTACCGGGCATCATTCATCCATATCAGTTTGGTTTTTGTGGAGACTCCTTTGGTTTTCGGAATGTCAGGAAAACGACGGCGGCGATTTTAGGGGCCCGGAGCCAGGTCATCCAGTGTCCTTTCTGTTAAAACCCGGGGTGAGAAGGCCTCGACAAGGTTTCAATCCCTACCTGGAATTTCTACAATGGTACCCGGGGGGGTTCGGATTGTCTTCCTGAATTTCTTAGACCCTTTTCCACCTTACGTTCCACGCACTAACTTAAATGGCCATACAAAACCCAACAGGTTTTTACCTCTTTAGAGGGAAACAGGGTGCCCCCCTCCGCCCATCCCGTTCAATTTTTCAATTTTATCCACTCTTAAAATTATATCCACAGGAAACATCCTTCAGGGGATAACTAAAAGCAACCGATCATTAAAACTCACCGCATACGCGAGTTGCTTTAAAAAATAAACCAACCAAAAAAAAAACCTGGCCCGCGTTCTGGGTGGTGAGAATAGGGGGCCCCCTCGGGGGTAGGATAAAAATGGGAAAAAAACAAGGTCTTTTTTGAAGGGCCCGCCAAACCCTTATGGTCAGCTGCCTTCGGTTATACGGGGGTGCAATCCTCGTTTAAAACCCCAGGGATTTCACTTACTAGAAAAACCCCCCGAATATAACTAAGACAACCTGAAAAGGTACATCTCAACTGCGACACGAAACACTGAAAGCCTGGGGGGAAAAAACACGCAAAATTTTTTTTGGGGGGGCAAACCTTTTAAAAATATGGAGTTTCCGCGACTTTTTTAAATGCTCCAAATGTACCAATTTATCTCAACCAAAGGATGAAAAATTTTTCAATGCCCTTTACCGGGGTTTTTCATTGGGGCCATAAGAGGGCCGGCCCTTTCCTTTGCATCTCTTGTACCCAAAACGAATGGGGGCCTTGGGTTCCCAAATATTGACATTTTTTGCTTTTGCAGCACTAGGCCCCGGTACCTGGCGGACGGGGGCAGGCACGGAAATGCGCTAGTAGCTCGTTGGTGGGCTTTCTTCCCAAATCTCCCCCTTTGGGGCTTTGTACACTTACATAAAGCCAGATCCCCCAGAGGGGATGTGTAAACCCTTTTTTGATTCCCGTTTGGAGAGCCTGGGAAAAAATGAGGGCCCTCAGAAATTTTTCACCTCGGTTCTCGTTACACCCGGGCATGATCCATAAAGGGAATTTAGGACGGGAAAAACCCCTGGTACTTTCCGAAGTTTTACAACTTGGGTTGAAGACCTTGAGGTTGGGTAAAAACCCCGAAAAAACGCTCACCGGTTAAGAAAGGAGATTTCGGGGTTTTTCCCCCCTATAGTGATAACTTTCTTCAATTTTTCAGGGGAACCTTACTGCACGGGGGGGCCGAGACTAAAAGACGAGGAGGCGAAACTTCGAAGGATATCTTGAAACCTCCGCCCAGAAACGGAGGGGCACCCTATCACAGATTTACAGATTCCCATGGGAAAAACTGGGTATGAGGATACCCCTACACAACTTGCTAGATGGGGGAAAAAAACATCCAAATTTCCCCCAGATTTTATAATAACTACTCTTTTAGGGCCCCCTTTTAAAATTTTCCCCCCTCGCCCCCTATGCAGAGTAAACGAAAATAGCACATAACAGACCTGAAAAACCCCTGAAGGGCTGCATGGGAAAATTTTGCGCAGATGGATGTTTTCGCTGTGGCTCCCCGGCGGCAGACCTGTTTTCACTGCCTGGGGCATCCCGGGATCAACAAATTGGGAACCCTAACCCCCTTTATTACAAGCCACTTGGTGTCCCCGGTTTAGTTAAAGGGCCCCGGGCCATGTTCGGGTTGAGGACGGGGTCTAAACCACCTTTACAAATGGGGGAGCTGTTCTTTATTACTCCCCAGCCAGGAAAAAAATACCCAATTTGGGCAACCCTTAGTCCGACTTTCACGCAGTTTATGGGGAAATGTACTTTTCTATTTAGAATGGATTGGGGGGGAGGCTATGCAACACAAGGGGGAAACGAGTGGGAAAGTTTTTCCCCTTGGGGGAAATTTATGGAGGGCCCCTGCCCCACGGGGTTTTGGCGAAATTATATTCCGTTTTGGGAAGACATCTTGTACTTGGGGCAGCAGCTTGCGGGGCAAACCCCTCACGGTGGGCGTAGGGGCCCCTTGTGGGGGAAAACCCCTAGCAAGGGGTGGTTTAGCCCCCCGCTTTGGGTTTTCTAAAATTTTTACTCTATGAAGATGACCGTGAGTATAAAGCATATCATGGGGGGTGACGCTTGAGGCGGGGGTACCCAATGGTCTGTACTTTATGACGAGGGTATCCGAAAAAAGATCCGATAATTGGAATTAGGGTTAGGGGCGGGGGCGGCGCGGAGGGGGGGAACGGCGAGATGGATAGGGGGGTTTGGGGGGGGGGGGCGGGGGAGGAGACTGCTTTTTAATCATAACCAAATTTTTGTACACCAACTTTTAAACATATTAAAAGGGTAAAGGTTTTACATTTTTAACAGTTTTTCCCCAGTGAAAAGTGAAAAAAAGGGCCAAGATTTCCCAAAAACAAAATTTATATGTTAAAAGCAAAGGCACACGTTTGGGGAATTTGTTATTTTTTTAAACCTTTTTTATGTTTTTCCCTGTATGTGGATTTTTAAAAAATGTCATAACGCTTTTTATTTTTACTTGTTGGTCCAAATAAAGACAATTTAAAAAAATAAATAAATAAATAAACAGAACTGTAATTAGGGCTTTTGTTTTGGGGATCAGATAAGAAGTCCTGTTAGTAATTTGAGAAGCTAAATTATTAATTGCATCTGAAAGCACAGCAGGGGAAAGGAGTGAAAGAGGGAGCTTATGCAAATGAGTCATCTAACCAGGAAAAATGACAGATATTTATTCATGCATTCTCTGAACTCTGAAGGGGGACAACTCCCCTTTAAGTATTTGGCTGTTCCAACTGCCAAAGCGGCGTTTTCGAATGAAAACACAGGGCTTGCATACAATTGACACCTACCATCAAAGGGCCCGTGACTTTCTGCACAGCCGCCTGGCAATAGTACGCCACGTTGGGATCCGGCCCTTTGGAGTTTTTATAAAATTTCTTTAGAAGTGAGTGTCGGTTCTGGTCCCCTCCTCCCCCATTTTACAGCAGTCCCAGCCTGTACAGAGGTTTGTTGAAATGGTAAACAACCCCTTTAAATGGGATCTCTAGGCATACTCTCCTATCTGATCTGACCCCTGCCCTGGATGGACACTTCCCCGGTTTCTGTCCACAGTTTACCGTCCTTGCATGTAGTGCGAGTCATTGTGTTCTCCATACCCCGAATAAAACTGAGGAAAGGGTACCCGGACCCCCCTTTTTTTGCAAAAAAACAAAATACCTCAACCTTATTTATAGAAATCAGAGACCCCCTTTATTGAAGATTAGAAATAACCTCTATTTTTAATGCTTATTTGCAGACTTATTCCACTGGTCCTGTTTGAATGACCTGGCCTCACAACTACCACCAAACACTGCACCTGCTGGCTACCAATGTCCAAGCTGTCAAGGCCCCATTTTCCCTCCTGGCAATCTTGTCAGCCCAGTGGCCTCAACCTTGCGGGAGAAGCTCTCTACAGTTAACTGGGCGAGGGCTGGACTGGGCCTTCCTTTGGTGAGTCCCCATTAAGGAAAAACAATCTTTGCGCATGAGGATTTTTACATTTTTTTGCTGCTGTTGATGACCTATTCTTTTGATGAAATCATGATTTCAGACGTTATTTTTGTTACTCATTTGTATTCTACCTTCCTAGATAGATAATACTTATATCTTTTTGATATATTGAAGAGACTGCAGCTGTAGAAGCAGTGGCAGAACACGATGTCACAGATTACAGGGACTGGTCAGTTGTCAATTGTGAGTGTTTTCTCACATCTTTTAATATATATAGTAATGCAGGTACAATTGTGTTATATTAATGACTTTTGTGTTTGCTTCCTCTTCAGCTTCCTCCTCCGATCACATGTCAGAAAATTCAGAAGTAACACCACAGGCCGGCTATCTCTACAGTTCTGCGCCTAACTCCACAACTCAGCATGGCCTATCTGGCAGCATGTCACAAGACCACGCTGTGATGATTGGGGATGTAGGAGCTGACAGCGTTACTATGAATGCAGGTAACATTAATGAAATTAGCGGAATAATGCACCACTACACAGTGACGTTAGATTGTGGTAGCAATATGATTCTAGTTCCCTATTCCATATGGTAATAAATGTTTCATGCAATAAGCCCAGGGTCATGTTTGGCCGTGCTCGATCGCTATATAGAATGAGGGGGATAATGGTAAAGTAGTACAGTTAAAACGTTAGGAGGACACTATTAAAAATACCATTGAGTCAGGCTGCATTCAGATGGCTGTTAAGTAGCTGCATCTGGGTTATAGCCACAGCACCCAGACCTTAAAGCGAACCTTAGGTGATTTGTTCTACCCCCTCTGCGAGCAGGGTATGATAGAGGAGATAAGCTGAGCTCTATGATATATAGGGTTATATGATAGAAGAGAGCAACTGAGCTCTGTGATATATAGGGTTATATGATAGAGGAGGAAAGCTGAGCTCTGTGATATATAGGATTATATGGTAGAGGGAGAGAAGTTGAACTCTGTGATATATAGAGTTATATTATAGAGGAGAGAAGCTGAGGTCTGTGAGCTATAGGGTTATATGATCCAGGGAGAGAAGCTGAGCTCTGTGATATATAGGGTTATATGATAGAGGAGAGGAGCTGAGCTCTGTGAGATATAGCTTTGTATGATTATGCTGAGTAAAAGAGAAACTGAAAGTCTTGCTTACTCTGACCTCATACAGTGTTTTACCATTTGTTCTATACACACAGATACAGGAAAGCTGTCAATCAGTGTATATGGGTGAGAGCAGCAGGACTTTCATTCTCACAGTCAAATCACGATTTACTCTTTTTTTTACTTAGAAATTCTGCTCCAATTCATATACACTTATATATCACAGAGCTCAACTTCTCTCTCCTTATAATATTTTGGTCTCACACAGAGTAGCACAAACGACCTGAGAGGTTCGGTTTAACTATAGCAACTTAATTCATCGTTGAACACTAATGTGAGGTAGTAAACCGCAGAAGATAGAGGTGTTTCAAAAATAATACAAAAGCTAAAATGTGTCTACTTTGTTTCAAGGCCATCTACAAGGCAGCCCTTAGGCTACCGTATATACTCGAGTATAAGCCGACCCGAGTATACGGCCGTCTTCACACGGCTTATTCCCGGCGGATTTGTGCGCTCACAAATCCGGCGTGAATAAGGGGCGGGGCCGGAGCGCGGGGGGGCGCCGCTCCCCGGCCCCATAGACAATGCATTATCTACGGCGCGTACGCGCCGTAAATAATAGTGCATTCACTTTCTCCCCCGCGGCAGATTCGCCGAGCGGGGAGGAGCGACGGAATCCACTGTTCTCTATGAGAGCAGTGGATTACTGTAATTACTCCGACGGATTGGCGCCGTACTGCAGCGCAAATCCGGCGCGGAGTAAGACGCCAATCCGCGGAGAAATAAGCCGTGTGAACGAGGCCTAAGCCGAGGCACCTACTTTTGCCACAAAAACCGGGAAAGCTTGTTGACTCGCGTATAAGCCTAGGGTGGAATATGCAGCGGCTACCGGGGAATTTTAAAAATAAAAATAGATGACCAATAAAATTACATAGGCAGTTTAATGTCCCACAATAGGCAGGTTATAGGCTAGTATAGGCAGTTTAATGTATCCCCATAGGCTGGATATATAGGCAGCTATAATGTCCCCCTAGGCAAGGAGCTATAGTGCAGGCAATTGCCCCCATAGGCAGGTATAGGTCCTCATAGCAGGTTATAGGCAGGTATAGGTCGTTATAGGCTGGTATAGGCAGGTATAGGTCCCCCTAGGCAGGCTATAGGCAGGTATAGGTCGACTAGGCAGGTATAGGCAGGCATAGGTCCCCCTAGACAGGCTATAGGCAGGTATAGGTCGCATAGGTCGCTAAATAGGCAGATATAGGTCATTACTAGGCAGGCAATAGGCAGTTACTATGCAGGTATAGGCTTGCATAGTCCCTAGACAGGCTATAGGCATTTCTAGGCAGGTATAGGCATTACTAGGCAGGTATAGGCATTGATAGGCAGGTATAGGCATTACTAGGCAGGATAGATAGGTACTAGCGGTCATAGGCAGGTATAGTTAGTACTAGGCAGGTATAGGCAGTGCTAGGCAGGTATAGGCAGTGCTAGGCAGGTATAGATAGTACTAGGCAGGTATAGGCATCGTTTTAAAACAAAAAACACCCACTTACCTCGATCCCCGCTGCTCCGTCTCCCGGGCGCGCTCCTCGGTCTTCTCGGCACAGGCGGGTGATGTCATCAGGCCGCGCACGCAGCGTGATGACTCACGCTGCCTGTGCCGGAAACTCCGGACGGCCGCGAGTCCACTGTGGAGCAGGGAGCGCTTGCTCTCTGCCCCGCAGTGGTATCTCTTCACCTGTGTGCGCTCTGGAGGAGTCGCATGCAGTGGAAGAGATAGCTGACAACGCACGGGCCACCGCAGCGCCTGTCGCTATCAGCTTACTCGGGATTCTGCTATATGCGCTCCTTGAGGAGGGGGATTTTTCAGCACATTTTTTGTGCTGAAAAACTCTGCTTATATTCGAGTATATACGGTAGGTTTTTATCTGCATTGGTGGTTTCATTTAGAGTCTCTATTGCAGATTCTGTCAAAAATGTTGAAAAACTGGATGTATTTTAAAAGGTATACATTTAGTGAGAAATAATAACATATAGAGCATATGATTACATTGCACTGTGAGGTTGATGACAATGCTGATAGAAACTTTAGGCACCGGTGGAAGCACAATGGGACTGGATGTTGATTTTTTTTTTTTTTTTTTAAATTGCTACTTTAATTCTGTAGCCTCCACACCTAGAAAGATTTATGACACCCGAGATGTTGCGGCCTCACAAGAAGCTGTGATTGACTTTGACGACGACAAATACAGGAGGAGACCCACTCTAAGTTGGTTGGCACGGATACTCCGGTAAGCTGTCTTATCATAAACTTTTATTAGTTTAAAGGTAATGTCTTAAAAAAAGAAAAAAATATAAGGCTACAGCTGCATAAAATAAAAATGTACTCCTCTTTGCACTACCATTCAAGTGTTGAAGCTGCCAGCATTGTTCCCTATTCTCTTTTTACTTCATGTTTTTTAAGTTGACACATGACCACTGGAGCCAGTCAGAACTTTTAGCAGTCACATGCCGTCCTATTGACCTCACCACTCTCACACCATTCACTTCCGGTGCAATGGCATGTGAACGCTAAAGCTATGAAAGAGACCCAGCGATGCATTGTGAACAACTAGAATTTGGTAGCCTAATACATTTCACATGGGGTATCGTAATCAGTAATAATAGTCCAGTATATAAATTCAGTAACCATTGCAGTATATATCTTAAAAGGAAACTTTAGTGGAATGAGTATTAATAAAAAGTAACTACGTGATGTAGATCTGTTGGGATAGTATGGAAATTTTTGCATCTGAACTTGCATTTCATCATTCTTTGTCTGCAGGTCCCTAAAGAACCACTAGTTTAAAGGGGTTGTCTCGCCACGCTGTTTCACCAAGCCAAAAGCAGTTTTAGATCCTGCGTCCTGTCTCTTCGTGGTCAGGCTGTGCGTGATTCTTGAGCAGTGATTATCATATCAGCTCTGCATTCACAGCTCTTCTAATACCACTGACATGAGAGCAGGAGATGTTATCTTTAAGTGCAGAGAGCTACAGAGCTCAAAGAAAACTAATTACTTGTTGAGGTAACGCACTGTTCTCAGGCTGCCGGCAGTGCCGACATGTGGTGACGTCACTCCCTGCTCTTAGATAAGACAAAGCAGAGAAAGAAGGGTCAGTAACCCACAGAAACCTGTGTGCACTCAGAGCTGATAACATCTATTTTATCTTCTCCACAAAGCCAAAAAAATAAAGCAATTTCGAAACTCTTCAATTACATGTCCCTACATGCTGAAAGCTAATCTTTGCAGTGGGACAGCCCCTTTAGGTAGCCTAGTAAAGGAGTTTTCCTTGATTTTGAATAAAAAAAAATGGTCTGCTGTTTAGAATGAGCAAAAAAATAAAATCTGAATTTACGAATAAAGGCGCTGCCATTCCAGCACTGCTGCCCTGTTACCTGCATGTATGACATGTGACCACTGCAGCCAGTGATCGGCTGTGGTATCACATGACTGTCAAAGGGAGGGTATTAAATTCTTTGTTGCCACCAAATCTTTTAGGCTATGTTCACACGGCTTAAACTGGGACGTATCTCTCCCCGTATTTTGCGCCGTACTGCGCTAAATACGGGACGAGATACGTCCCAGTTATTACAGTAATCCACAGTTCTCATAGAGAACTATGGATTACGTCTCCTCTCCCCGCTCGGACAATAGCGGGGAGATAAGTGACATGTCAATTATTCACAGCATATACGCGCCGTGAATAATTAATTTCTATGGGGCCGGCAGGCTGCTGGCCCCCCGGCTCCCGAGCACACGGCGTAATTGCGGGCGAATTACGTCCCGCAGTTATTGCCGTGTGAACATTTCCTTAGGGAAAACAAGCATACAAAGGAACCTCTCACTTAAGCGATGTGGGTGTGATCACTAGGGTATACTGCTCCACAACTAAAATCTCGCTGCAAATTGTCACACCATGTATCCCCAAATGGTCCACACACAAATGCTGACACCAAGAATTCAATCTGAGTGATAAGACTCCTTAGTATGCACCAGCAGCGAAACGGGTAACATGCACAAGCGACCACTTATATTCTACAGAGATAAGGTTCGTTAGGGTAACAAGACAAAACTATTAACGTCTAAGGCTTTAATATGCAGGTAATAAATCCCAAAGAAGAGGTAAAGTCCTAAAATATAACTTTTAATGATATAAATTAAAACATCAATAAGTAGGCGTCCCCTTTAAGAACAAAACGCTTCAAATACAAACAGAGAAAACGTAAACTAGCCCTAGAAAAGAATAGAAAAATCCCTATCCTAACAAAGCAGGATACTCGCCCTGATAAGGGCGTTTCCGCCAGGGTCCTAACCCTAATCTGTGAAAATCCCTATAACAACATGTTTCGACCAGCCTTGGTAATGTATGTTTGCCTCGTTATTTAATTTACCCCTATTCCATTTCATAGGTGCTTTCTGATGTTTGCGCACCTTAAGTAGTGATATTGTATCTATATACACACCTTTATTGGTGTGACTGGTGAGTAGCTAAAGTGAACAGCTTTTAGGCCATTACTCTGTTTCCTTTGGTCTTCTTCCTCTGAATTGTCCCCTGAGGTGATCAGGAATATCAGTATAAAATCTATGAGGCTGGTCGAAACATGTCGGGACTAGACTGGAGGATATTATAGGGATTTTCACAGATTAGGGTTAGGACCCTGGTGGAAACGTCCATATCAGGGTGAGTATCCTGCTTTGTTAGGATAGGGATTTTTCTAGTCTTTTCTAGGGCTAGTTTACGTTTTCTCTGTTTGTATTTGAGGCATTGTTTTGTTCTTAAAGGGGACGCCTACTTATTGATGTTTTAATTTATATAATTAAAAGTTATATTTTAGGACTTTACCTCTTCTTTGGGATTTATTTCTTGTTGGTCTAGAGGTTGTGTGTATGACAAAGCTATTGGTTGTCTATTTTTTTGGTCGGGTATTTAATATGCAGGTACCGTATTTGGTTACAAAAAATAGAGAACAAAAGACAAACCTAAAATGTGCCAAGACCGTTAAACAAAAATGGGACTAAATAAAGAATAACAAACTCTCAGTCCCTCGTTCTTAAAGGGGTTGTCTCATCTCAAAGTTTCATAGGATGCATGAATGAAATAATGCTGCTTTGCCCTGTCAGATCCTGGTCAAGCTGTCTGTAATTAGCATATGAGCTTCCTATATTCAGACTTCTCTGTTTATTAGCCTAGATTAAATAAATTACCTTCTCTCAGGTCCTGAGAAGCTTCTGAGCTAATGTAAACAGTAGAATAATTAGTCTTTTGTCTGAAAGATCAGATAACACACAAGCTTTCTCACTGGGACCTGTGTGATGAGGTCACTCCCTGCTATCAGATAGACCAAACAGCAGGGGATAAAGAGTACACAGGTCCGTCACTTGGGAAACTAGAAAGCCCGCAGAAGGTGATCAAATCACTTGTAGCTCCTTAACAAAAAAAATGAACAAAGCAATATATTTGGAAAACGTCTTCATTTAGTGTTCCCTACATTTTGAAAACTATTCTTTGTAGTGAGACAACCCCTTTAAGTCACAAAAAGATGGGATATTCTAGCTGTCATAATGCCTCCTTCCATGGAAGCTGTATGTGCACGCATGTGCGCATAACTGACTATTTTGTTCATTAGCTTAATAATTATACTTTGAATAAACTTGTATTTTCTTATTTAAGTCAATTTATGTTAAATTTCTTACTTAGTTTGTATTCTGTTTCTAGTGGAAGTATGTAATCTATTGTGCTAGGTATGTTCACATGTGTAATCGGTGTATTTTGGCGTGTTATTGCGCTGCAATACATGATGTGATGGAGAACTATGAATTATGCTGTCTTCCCCCGACGTGTATTGAACGCCAGGGGAACGAATCATAGAAAAGAAAAATACAAAGATTGAGCGCCAGCCCCCACCCCCCACGCTTTAGAAGTATGTGCTGGCCAGCATGTACTTTTAAAACACCTGTTTTTTTGCACCGCAATATGCTCTGTGAATAAACCCTTATGTATGAAAACTGTGTAGCAGTAAGACTGTCATTATTGTCCATAGCAACCAGTCAGAGCTCCATTTTCATTTAGTCTGGAAAAATAAAAGTTGAGCTCTGGTTGCTATGAGCAACAAAGACAGTCTTGCTGCTAGACCGTTTTTATATATAAGGCCCATTGCCTCTTTTTTTCTGTCCGATTGCCATAGAGAATAATACATATTTTATTTCATTGCAGCAATCGCACTGGATCTAAGTCACGGCCTGTCTCCACCAAACAACGGTTCCTGGTTATTCTAATTATTGGTGTATTGGGCTTTCTAACTCTAATTCTACTCATGTCAAAATGGGGCAGAGCATCGGCTGACAATGACCCAAACCTTAACCCTCTGTTCAACCCTCATATTCGAATTGGGCAGCAATAGACGGTGACGTTACATTCCAGGGGAAGAAGACAGAGATGAACGTTATCCACACCACAAATTAGTTCTAAGGCCTAAGAAATCCCAGTGTCCCAGGTGGAGAAGTGCGTTGGTGGTCACGTTTGCCTAATTGGATGGCCTCAAGTGTCTTAACATCTTTTTCACTAGGCCTTTACAGTGTTCCTGCTAGGAAAACAGCAATGTGTTATTCCAACTGTAGCGGCTATAGTGTGTTCTTCAGCCCAGACAAAGACATTTGAGTATATGGATGCATTAGCTGGTACATGAGCTATAGGATCCTTTTGTGCTTTCAGAGATGGCACAACAACAAGCAATCTACCATGTCAAACATCATAGAGGTGTTGTATATGACATATATTATGTGCTCTTCAGTTTCATTTAGTAATTACAGTTTTCTGTGTATAGTTGATACATCAGATGTGGACACTTGCCAAGGGAATAACATAAACTACAAGTTTGACTGGATGTAACATTGTGTACAGTTATTATATTTTTTTTTTTTTTAGTGAATATCTTAATATTTTATCATTTGGTCTTGTTTTTGCCTTTAAAGGTACCAAGAGCCAGTGTTGCAAGGTGGATTGGATAAGAACAGTTTTTTTTCCCCTTTTTAATTTTTAGGTTTTATAATTTCTGACATAGAACAGAAATAATTTGTGAAATTGAGACTAACAGGCACTACACCATGATAAAGGATCACTACTAGACCTTGATAAAAAAAAAAAAATACAAATTTATGACAGTGACAGACTGTTGGTTTTCAGACATGATGTGATTTTTGTTATACAGATCATTTGACTTGATTTACATTTCCAAAAAGAAAAAGCAAAAAACTATTGACTTTGGTGCAGTCTGGTAGCCTCTGTTTCCCTATGTAGTCTTTTACCACCACTGCCACCAACCTTCCACCTTTTACCCTTTCCTCCAGCCTTTGCTGGCAGGTGCTTTACTAAAAGTGAACTCCATGGACGTTTTCTCAGTCTTCTGTTTTTGTAGCCACATGTTTACAGAGGAATAAAGCAGTGTACTGACTCTATTTAACCAACTAAGGCTGGTAATACACAGCCAGAAGAGCGTCATTGTCATTAAGTTATGCACCCATTATAGCATTATAAATCCCTTGTTGTGCTGTGGTGTCACCAATACAATAGGCTCCTGTCCTTTAAAAATTGGAAAGGAATGGTCAGTTGTTAATCTGTATCAAATCATTCTGATCATCAAAAAGTCTGACACATGCTTCTTGCATGGGTCTGAAAGCAGAAAGTAAGCCTTGTGCAAAGCCAGGGAACATTGTACCTAAGGTAAGTAGTTTTTTTTGAAATTTTGGTTTATAACACTTTATTTTTCTTAAAGGGGTTTTGCCACGATCTAATGTTGACGTGGGATCAAAATGGGTATTTAATCACTTTTCTAAATATGTGATTAAAAAAAGTGAAGCCTCTGAGAGCTGCTTCCCCTCCGCCCCCCTGTCTGTAGTCAGTGAACGCTGCCTGCTCGGAGCTTATCTTTACTCCTGAGCAGATAAGAGAAAAAACCCGTATAGCTTGTGCACAATACAGTTATCCTCTGTGGTTTAGCCATGGAGTCATATCCGTACTATTTCAGCTTTGTCCTTACAAATCCTAAATCATATAAACCTATTTATCAAAGAACTCTGCTCATCTCATTCTATCACATCCTGCTATACGCTTGGGTAGCATGAACCACCTGACAGGTTCCCTTTTAAAGTGTTTCTCTATCCCTAAGAAGAATTATGACCTCTCTTAATAAGTCTGTTTTAGGAAATGCTTGTATCTTCCATGAAATAACAATTCTGGAGCATCTTTCCTTAGATCTCTATGTTATAAGAGAAGATGCTCCAGAGCACAAGTATCTACTAAAATGAACATGTCCAGAAATGTCATAGGCCTTTAAAGGGAATGTGTCATCAAAAATGACGTATTGTTCAAATTTGTTTGTTTTTTTTAAGAATGTTTGATTTGATTTTTTTTTTTTTAAATTCTTCAGATTTGTATCTATAAAAAAAAAAAACTTAAGTCCACTCGGGCCACCAATCCTAATAACAAGTTTACACCTCCGGTTTTGTAGAAATCACTTTCCAGCAGTCTCCGTATTATCATTATAAGCACGATGACAATGAAAGGTAACAACAAAATAAAGAAAAGACAAATTTGCACTATTCAAAATAGATAAACACTGCTCCTTTTGTTTCCTGCACCATTACCTCAGCACAGGTGTCAAAGCATGCCCACAAAACTCTCCCACAGTCAATAGGTGATGGTCACCGCTCACCTCCTTCTCTTCTCTGCACACTGACTTCTTTACAGGTTACGAAGCCTTTCTAGATATCTCCTCCATAGAAAACAGTAAGTCCAGTCTTGTTCACCGGCTCCAGTGAGACATGTAGCTGCAGTAAAGCGTACTACTATAAATGCTGTTAAAAGCAGTTTAGGCAACATGGCTGCCCCATAATCATGTACAGAAAACAGAATAAAATAATCTACAAATAAAAAAATAAAAGCAGCCAAGAAGAAAGTAATATGTTTCACTATCTAGGTTTAATTGGTAAAAAAAAAATAGCAATGATCATTTCCCTTTAAAGGTGATAGATCTGCACAAAAGAGTCAAAAGATTTAAACAGAAATATGGAGTGTAATATGGTACTAGATTTATTCACTGTGTACAAGCATACCATCATATATATGTATTTGTTCTGAATATAGCTAGAACAAGCATAGTATTAAAACAAACCATACTGATCCTTGGGTGCAAAAAGTATTCTGTAACCCAGAGCTGCATTCACAATTCTGCTGAAACAGTTGACAGATGTTATCAGACCCACAACCGGCTGAGCTCCTAGAATGCAGTAGGTCAGTTAGTTACAGCTCTATCATATTACTTAAACATAACCTAAACATAAAGGGCGACATGTATGAGTTCTGGCGCTGATAGACCAGTTCTAAATCACTTTAAGGTGGTATAGACTGCGCCAGATTGTAGGAACCTGTTCTTCTGCAGTTCATACATACAGGCGCAGTGTAGTGCCAATACGACAACTCAGGCTCAGGCACCACCTTTAACTTGGTCTGGTTGTTCGAACTGTTCGGCGCCAAAGTTTTGTCATCAAAGAATCATAAATGTGTCTACTTCTATGAATGTGGTGCGATGCCCCCAGAACACACCAAAACTTTGGCGCGCTGAAAAGTGTCTTTGACGCGGTATCGAGGCACTTATCGTGTCAAAGTTTGGAGTGCACCTGTTTCTACATCTGTAGAACTGGTCTACTACAGCTTTTTGACGCCAGAATTCTGGCGTAGCCCCATTCATACATGTCACCCAAAGTTCCTCAAACCCAATAGCTACCTCCTAACCAATGTACAAATACTACCAACCACAAACACACATGGGAGGAATTAAAAAAATAATTATAATAATTTATTAGTGTGATATTAAAAAACAATATTAAAAATGGATATCGTCATACAAAAAGACGTGTAAAATACAAATAACACACAAGACTAATAGGAATAAAATACATATATAACAACAAGAAAAAGCTGGAGAGTGTATCAGCAGGTAAATGCAAGTATGGATAATGCATGAAAGTACACAAAAAAATACAATCTAGCTGTTATTCTACCGAGTGTCACGAATGCGTATGGATCCAATACAACTAAAAACCTAGGAAAGTGGTTAAATATACAAGCACATTACCATATAGTGTATACTGCGTCCACCCACCAAACACCTGGTCCATCAGATTACTGTACAGTAGATGATGTAAAGATGATACAGTACTTCCCAGAATCCAGATCAATAGCATGAGGTACGTGCAAAAAATGAATCGGAGGCACTGAGTAATTTTCATTTCTGAAGCCAGCATAATTGTAAATACAGCTGTAGCCTTTAAAGGGAATCTGTCGCTAATTTTTTTTTTTTTTTTTTTATGTATTAAATTAAGACCCTGATCCATATTCTTTTCTTCTTAGCCGTTCTTATTTTCTGATTGTAGATTTCTCCATTTGGTCTTCTGTATATCATTGTGGGGACAGCATTCTTGATTGCACTGCATTTAACAGCATTTAGAGAGATGCTTTACAGCAGCTTCATGCACATAGTGAACTGCATCAGTCCCATTGACTTCTGTAGGAGAGTTTTCTAGTCATGCTCTGTGACCTGGAAAGAAGTTACTGTGCAGGGAGGGGACAGGGTAAACTGTGACATCTCCTATTGTGACTTGTGGATCCTGTGTTATCTATCACATTGGTGTCTCCTTTCAGTTTGACCCTCTTTGTGCTGATAATGAGCAGACAACTGATAATCTTTCTGTACAGAACATGAAGTGTCAGACAATTATTAGGCCTAGTGGCCAAAGTGAAAACTGCAGGACTTAGAAATTATTAAAAAAATATTGAAAGTGACATGGAAAATGAAAAAAAAAAAACCATCCTAAAAAATGTGTTTAACATAATAAACATTTTTGATCACACATTCCCTTTAATAAGGACTACAGTTCTGATTTCTTAGAAAGTCTTTGGATACAAAGTAGTCATTATGATTAAAACTCAGATCCAGGTGGACATTCACTTTGTAGGGTTGCCTTTCCCCCCCTCCTACTAGTTTCCCCTGACTCCATGCCACTTCCAGTACTATATAGGCAGGCCTTAAAAAAAACTTGTTGGTGCACCACTTTCTCTGTTTTGCTCATAATGCAGAGCAAGAGCAATGTGTAAGAAGAATTACTTATTCACGTCCTTTCCAAAGTGCTGCTTGATAAGGCATTAGTTCAGTCCAAGTGTCAGGTGTAAACCAGCAAGATGAGAACTGCAAGCAGAGGTAGGTGTGGGTTGGGGGGGGGGGGGTGGATGCTATCCAGAGGTCTAAATAAAGTTAAGATTTTGACTTAAACCTGATGCAAGCCTAAACTGAAGGAACAGTGTCTTGTTGGCGGTTAGCATTTCATAGTGCATACTACTAATGCGTTCTGTATATAGGCAAGACAACAATGGTGTGATTGTTCTTCTGTCAGGGCAGGAAATGTCAAATTCTGCCCCGAATGCCTTTACTTCTATGTCAAGTGAACCATTTTCTTTTAAAGAGGACTTGTGTCTATGCCTGACATGACTATCTTAGTAAATACTAGTATTCTCCATAAAAAAGAATTCTTGAGCATCTTTCCTTAGATCTCTTTGTTGTGGTTCTTTTGTAATTCCTCCAAGAAATTAATTATTTTAATTATTACGTTACTGTCAGTAGGGTGTTACCAGTTTGGGGAGGGTGGGGGGGTCCCTGCACAGTTTATGTATATATCATACATGCTCAGCATTGTTGGTATATGCGTTGACATCAATGCAGACGTGACGATGATGGATTCACTATGATCATACTTTTAGTGTCTGCCGTGATACCCTTAGATTAACATAATAAGACTGTTTTAAAGGGTCCGTATTGGGCATAGTGTCCTCTTCATTATTTACCAGACACAGCGCCATACATTTTGGAGTAGCTGTGGCTAGTACTACAGTGCAATACCAGGCACAGCCACTACAAGCTACAGTGCTGTGTCTGTTAAACAATGACGGGGACACTATACTCGCCAGAGCACCATAGCCCCTTAAATCAATGGTGTGTCAGGAGTTGGACTAAAGGTAGGCCATCAGTATTGTAGTACTGGAAAACCCCTTTAAATAAAATTAATACTCATACTAGTACACTGTGTTGTTCTAGAGCAGAGTCTGAGAGGTTGGAACCTGAAACAGAGATTTTCTCTTTAGCACCGCCCTGTGACGCCTTTCATTAGACATAACACATTGGATCTGACCAGACTTATCCTTTAAAGGCATTTGGCAAATAATTGTATATTAAATGCCTTTATTTTTTTAAATAAATTCACAAAAAATGGAGGTTCATTTCAAACATTGGAGAAGCCTCCAGAGTTTGCTTATTCACACACATAAGGCAATAGGTATGTTCAGTACTTTAATCCTCATTGCTATAGATATACTACTGTTTGCTCCCAGAACCATTTATTGCTTTTTTAAATGGGGACAATTGCTCAATAACTATAGCAACTTCCTGGAACCCTAATGGTCACCATATAAAACACTGTCTTTCTGTAACTTGGTCACTAACGTCATATGTTCTGCACAGAGGATAAAGTTATCATTTTTATCATGCAAAAGTAAAATTTATTTATGGTTTTGGGACAAGATTGTCACTTGCTGTCAGATGATTCCTCTACAGTTGGAGGGGCGTAGGTTTCACAGCTGCTTCATTCCATTTTATAGTATTATGGAAGTTATGACATAACAATTTGGCTTTGTATCAGTTTATTGGCTTAACAGTTTTGAATTATTAAAATTAAACACAATTGTAATATTTATTTGTTTGATTTAATAAAACTGGAATAGAATATGTTTGTGTTCATGTGTGTGGGGTAATAGACTGACAATCATAGTCTGTGTGCTTTCACTGAGAGCTCAAAAGGGCTAACATTCCTTTTTAGGTAGAGGCACCATGAAGGTGTGTTGAGACTTATACGCCATTAGTTGCTCCACTAAAAAAAATGATGTAATTGTACACTATACTGCAATACCTCACTATTGCAGTACAGCGTACAAATGAATGTGCGCCCCAGTAGCACTAATGGGTCAAAAAGAAAAATAATGTAACTTCCGGTGCGCGTATGAAGAGGTGGTGAGGAGCGCGCCTCCGGACCAAGCTCCCCAAGAACGGGCTCCCCGTTCGCAACTGCCGTACACAGAAGGCGCCGACATCCCGGGCACTGCTACGGCAATCAGAGCAGGCATTATTAACAGTGCGGGGAGCCGCAGGAGCCATCAGTACCCGCATACCTAAAGGCAGCATGACGGCCAAGATGGCGCCTGAGTCCCTGCGTGCTACCAGGAGCGGCAGGATCATCCAGCAGCCGTCCCAAGAAACACAGTAGGAGGAGGCAGACATGTCAGAAATCCCTGGAGAGGAGGTAACATCGGGGCTAGCGCTGAACTGTGATGAGCTAGCAGCTAAAGTAGCTACATTGATTGCGCCAGCAATAACAGCAGCCCTGGAGGCTACAGTCACTAAATCTGTTACTGCATCAGTGTCTACAACACACTCTGCCCCGCAAGCAGAAGTGTCTTCTCAAGCTGCATAGCTTATAGAATATGAACAAAGATCAAGCTGCGTTGAAGATGACATATTAGAGTCCAGTAGCTCTAGGCATAAATTACTGAGAAAAACGTCCGTATTGGAGTCAAAGATTGAGGACTTAGAAAACCGCTCAAGGCGGAATAATTTGCGAGTAATAGGAGTCCCAGAAAGCATGAAAGCATCGACTTTACCACAACTATGTGCAGAAACTATTCCTAAGTTGCTAGGTATAGATAAACAACTAAAAGTTGAGAGGGCGCACAGAATTGGACCCACAAAAAGTGAGGCTAAGAATAATGGTCAAGACCGAGGCCAGTCATTGTAAAATACCTGGACTTTTCGGACAAAACTCTTCTGATGCAGGCTTACAGAAAGGATGGAAGCCAGGTGCAATATGAAGGGGAGAAACTGTTGCTATTCGCGGATTACTCTGTGGAGGTTTCCAAAAAGAGACGTTCTTATACGGACATTTGCTCTGCACTAGTTCGGAAAAGAGTTAAATTTGTGCTTCAATATCCGGCTGTATTAAAAATTTTTCCGGACAATGGCAAACCTATCTCATGCAGCATCCCAGAGGAAAAGGTTTTTGCATCATTTCTAGCCCTAGAATTTCTCCAAGGAGGGGAGTTCGATGTGATGTGGACTCTGAAGAGGACTTGGAGTCCTTGCAGTATCTGAGGAGCCAGTCTTCACATAAGGACTTTAGTCAGGGGGATTCGCCCAGGCTATCAAGGAAAAATTAAGTGACAAATGAGAGCGTTCCAAGGAAGGCCATTTTTACCTGTGGGACTTGAGCGACAAGAATTATCCAATCTCAAGTTAGTTGTTCGAGATATATCTGTTTTTAGTACGCAGAATGCTACAGAAGGCTGCTTTAGGATTACAATAACATCCGAAGTAGGGATCATATAGGAATATTTCGTATATGGGGGGGGATGGAGTTAGACGAAGAAGGGCTAGTTAGTACACAGGAAGAAAAGTAGGATAGGGAGAGTAGTTGTTCTCTTCATACGTGAAAAAAGAGAAAGTCAGTGACAGGGGAGTTAGTAAGGAGATGGTGGGACAGTTTGGTATTATGTATTTTTGTTTTATCATTATGGTGTTTTTCTGTTGTAATTGTCGTGTACACTCCAACTTCACTTTGTCCATTTACCCGACATGAGATACCAATATGTTAAAATTAATTAGCTGGAATGTTAAAGGGTTACGGTCCCCCCACAAGAGAAATATGATTTTGCAACACCTTAAGAAGCAAAAACTAGATATCGCGTTATTACAGGAAACTCATCTTGATGAGGCGGATTATCAGAGAATGCAAAAATTATGGGTAGGAGAGGTATGGGGCTCCCCAGCAGCGAAAGGAAAATCTGGAGTGTTGATTCTCCTACATAGAAACTGGGGATGCAAATTAATTTCCCAGCAACGTGATGATGAGGGGAGATGGCTAAATGTGGTTCTTGACACCCCGGCGGGTATTATCAGCCTAACCTTTTTTGCAAATTTGGAGCAGCGTATACTCCAGGATAATAACTCTAATATTCTTTTAGGGGGAGATTTCAATAGCAGGATTAGTAATCCAGAGGATAGGAAAAGACTTGATTCACTTCCGAGACAGGGTGATCTGTGGAGGTCTTTCTTAAGGGAGCTTTGTGCAAATACGCAACTGGCTGATGTATGGAGGTTGCATAATCCGGCCGAGAGGCAATTCACGCATTTCTCCCAAGCGAGACAATCATGGTCTCGCATAGATTATTTTTTGACGTCTGTAAACCTCACAAAACAAGTTGAAGGAGCTGGGATCGGGGATTTGGTGATCTCGGACCACGCTCCAGTTAGCACTAGCATATGAGAAGTTCATAAGCGGGGTTCGGATATACTATGGCAATTTCCTTCCTCTTTAGCAAATGATGAACAGTTCAGGGATCTTCTAAGGGGATTGTGGTAGGAGTACAAAAGAGATAATAAGGGATGCAGATAAGGAGCAGGCCGGGAATGTTTTTTTATATTGGGATGCAGCTAAAGCTGTTTTACGGGGCCGAATCATGGCATATCTTGCCTCAAAGAAAAAGACAGTCACCAAGGCTTTATTGGAAGCAACCTCTACGTTGAGAATTGCATACTCTGTTTCTACAATCCCCCACATCTGACAACAAAGAAAAGTGGTTCCAAGCAAAAGCTGCTTATGAGTTATATCAAGGTAGATTAGAAGACATGTTCAGTGACCATCTTAGATTATCCCTTTATAAGCATGGAAATAAAGCTGGGAAATTGCTGGCCAATCTAGTGAGAGGGAGGAGGGCGAACACCAATATTTTAAGTATGATGGATAGTGCAGGGAAATTAACTGGAGACCCCAAGGATATTAATTCAATCTTGAGAGATTATTATTCAAAGTTATACTCCCAAACACCTTATTGATAAAGGAAAGGACTTCCTGAGAGTAATTACCTTGCCACACATCAGCAATGAGGATAGGGAATTCCTGAACAGGGAAATCTGAGGGGAGGAATGCTCAGAGGTCATTAAAAAGCTTCCTTTGGGTAAAGCGCCAGGCCCTGATGGTTTTTCAAGTGATTTTTTCAAGGATGTTTTTAACGAGATGGTAAATTCTGCGGAAATGCTTCCTACAGGGGACATAGCGTATATTAAGGTCCTACCCAAGCCAGGAAGGGATGCCCATTTACCAGGTTCCTATAGACCAATTTCTTTGATCAATCAGGACATAAAATTTTTATCCAAAGTAATGGCGAATAGGTTCGCTGTAATTTTACCAAAACTTACAGGGGATCACCAAATGGGATTTCTAAAGGGGAGGTCTGGAATTAAGAACATTAGCATGGTGATAACTGCTCAGATTGCAGCAGAGAAATTAGGGGACAAAACGAAAAAACTAGCCTTATTAGCCTTAGATGCCGAAAAGGCATTTGATAACGTTCATTGGGCGTGGCTTAATCTGGTCTTAGATCAAATGGGAGTAACTGGCTTGTTTAGGTCTTCTCTACGCGCTATGTATAGAAACCCGCAAGCAAAAATCAGTACGCCAGGATTCATTTCAGACTCATTCAAACTACAAAAGGGAACTAGGCAGGGGTGCCCACTTTCCCCATTGTTATTTGATTTAGCTTTGGAACCTTTAGCACTATATCTCAGGGAGACTAATTTGTTTAAGGGAATAAAAATTGGGAAAGTTGAAGCCAAGCTAGTTTGCTTTGCATATGATATGCTTCTTTTTATGGAGGACCCAATAGGTCATACAGGAAAGGTTATTGAGGTATTAGATTCCTTTGGACAATTCTCAGGGTATAAAATAAACAAAGATAAATGTCAATTATTAGGGATAGGAGAAAAAGGTCTGCTACATAAGAAGGATGTGGGAGTGGAGATCTCGACATCGCATATTACATACTTGGGGATTAAAATCGGAACCAGGTCATCTTCCCTTTACCATCTTAATTTCACGCCCATTATCAAAAAGATTCAGGATGAACTTCTCAAGTGGAAAAACCTGCCATTATCTTGCTGGGGAAGGATCCAATTAATTAAAATGATTAGCTTTTCTAGGCTGCTATATCCACTCCAGAATGTGCCGTTACTTCTAAACATAAGGATCTAAATACGCTCAAGGGCGCTTTTCTGAAATTCATATGGAATAAAGGCAAGGCAAGAGTAGCAGTAGGCAAATTGATGCTTAGGAAGAGTCAAGGAGGAGCTCAATTACCGAATATACGGTTGTACAACTTGGCTGCGATGTGGCGGCATGTTCTGGACTGGTATCATGATACGACTCTCTTCTCAAACACCTTGGCAGAAACCCAATTAGCACATCCCTGGGACTTAAAAGCCCTTCTCCTCACCCCATATAAATTCCTTCCCATGATTACAAAAGATAACGTTCTCTTTAGAGACACATTAGCAACCTGGAGAGTGGTCCGCAAGCTTTTCAAAAGACCCATGCATATTACCAAATGGCTACCTTTATGGTCTCTCCCAGAATTCACCCAGGGCAGGGAAAACAGGCTGTTCCGGGTATGGAGACAGCGAGGGATTCAAACACTGGAGCACTTGCTGGAGGGACCAGGGAATAAAATATTAAGTTGGGAATTGGTACAGCAACGATTTGGGTTAAGGGACGACCAAGTATTACAATACTTGCAAGTTAAAAGTTTTATCACAAAAAAATTGGTCAACCTTGACAACTTAGAAGATCCGGAAGAGTTTTTTATGGTCATGAGCAAAAGCGATGGGTGTGCCACATTGTCCAAAATTTACTATTATTTAATGGCTTGGTGTGCAAGGGGGGCAGCAACGAGTGTTTTTGCCAAATGGGAGGAGGAACTGGATGATGCTGAGATAACAAAGAAAATCCTTAAGGGTATCGAAATGGTGAAAAAGGCCACTGTGAGTGAGGTTTGGAGGGAAACCCAATTTAAGATAGCCCATAGAGCCATCTACGCCTTTAATATTCCATTTGGCAAGAATAGTCAAGGGGTGAGTTATATGGAGGCATGTCCTAAATGTAGTTTGCAGAAAGCGGGACTACTACACTGTCTCTGGGATTGCCCGTGCATACGAAAATTATGGGAGGAAGCACTGATATTTATAAAGGAAGTATGGGATTCCAAGATACCTCTAGAACCACAAAGCTGTATCTTCCAATATATAGTGAGGCCTAAAGCAAGGGAGGAGGAAGATGATAAGAGATAAGGGAATACATTTGGCGTTGTTGGCAACCAAACGTATAATACTCAGACATTGGTTGAAAGAAGAAATAAGGAAAAGATGACAGGAGGCTTTCTTAAGAAATGGAAAAGTTTTATTACAGGAACTTGCAATGAACAGGAGATAATAGATATCATTGACCCTTTTAAATATTCCTCTTACTATCTGATGGAGAAACTGAAAGGGAACTTAGGACAGTTAGATATCACGATTTGAAATGGGCGGGTGGAGGGATGCTACACGACAAGGTTGTTTATTTTGTTGATAGTGGGGTCATGCCAAAGAAAAATAAAAATGTGATGGAAGACGCAGAGTAACACATGCTATTTTAGACATGCTCTTTTGAGGATATAGTTGTCATGTTAAATAGTGGCGTACACTTGGTCTAAAAATTGTACAAAAAGTTGTAACATGTATGTGTTGTAATGTATGATGTGTGATCTCTGTATTTTCCAAATAAAATAAAAAAAGAAGAATAATAAGTTAAAAAAAAATAAAGGTTCAAAACATCCCCCCTTTTATCATTTAAATATAAAAAAACACAATTGGTACCACCATGTCTGTTCAATCTAATAAAATATAACCATACTTACTGTATATCGCATGATGAATGTCATTCAAGGTAAATAAAATGAGCCAGAATTTTAGTTTTATTGGTTGCCTAATCTTCACAACAGAAATCTGGAAATAAGTCATCGAAGCGTGGTATATACCCCCATTTGTTCATTGTCAGAATATGCAAGAGTGAAGCAATCAAAAATGTCATTATAACATTGAAATAGCGTAAGAAAATACACTAGTTCAATTACAACAACAAACATAAATTCTTTGAATTATGATCTCTATAAAACGTCTAAGCAACACGCAAAACAGGACAAGACACATTAGGATGGGAAAAAAGGAATGTTCCATAAACATTTAAACATAATAAATGCTACCAGAATATGGTAAAACCCCCGACAGAGCTTCCAAGTTAGACATTAAAGGGGTATTACAATTATAGCAAGTGCTGCTGAAAGGGCCAGTTACTGTAAAATAGGCAATTTTCAAAATGCATTTTATTAAAAAAAATATGTGTGCTTTACCTATTACAGGTCTTTTTGAACCTCCAAATTTTTCTGTCTTGTCTGCAGACTACAATTGTACACTTCCAGTTATGGCCAGTAATACAGCACTATCAAAGACTTTCTTTTAATAAGTTCCTGTGGCCAGGGAGAGGTGGGAGGGGGGTACACATGAGCGACAATGCGTGTTTTGTTATTAAAACCAAGGAGCTTATTTTTGCGTCTTTGATAACGTTGCATACTGGCCAAAAACTGAAGGCACCAGTGGTGGTTGTAACCATGGAAAACCCGAGCAATTAAAAGGTGAAAAAAAAGAAAAAGGCTTGTATTAGGTAAAATATACATATTTTTTAATGTGCATTTTGAAAATTGCATGCTTTACAGTAATTGGCCCTTTCAGAAGCACTTGCTATGATGGGAGCATTCCTTTAAGGCCTCAACTGTATTTCTTGAATAACAGACTACGTATCCCATATAGATCAAACCACCTCAAAAGATTCCATGTTACTATATAGTACACTGTTAGGTGCTCCATGTTCCTGACATCTATAATGCAATTGAGTAGATCTGATAAGGACGGGGAAACATGACGTTTCCAATTACTTGAAACCAAGCGCTGTGCATTGGAACATTAAAACCCCTCTCATCAAACGTTTATTGATTGGTTTGGAAATAACGAAAAAGAAAATAGTGGGTCTCCAGATGCCTCGACCCCTGTTACATCATGGATCAGTGTACAGACTTGAGATCAGAATAGTTGTATGGAAGGACATGTCCAAAATATATAATAGAAATAACCACTCTGTGCATCACTTCTACAGCACATGTTGTTGCGGTTTAAAAACCTTGCAGTAGAGCGATGTAGGCCAAAACATCATTATTTTCTAGCCATTTTTTTGCATATATTACATAATGATGATTGGGCTGCCCGTTTCCAAATAAGTCGCTATGTATCAAATGGTATTGGCCTGTTAAAGCATCCCTCCCATTTAACAATACAGTATATGCATGGTTCCCCGCGAGTTGGATTGGGTTAACAACAAATTATAAGCATTAGATAACAGTCCTCTTATTGAAGGATATAACTTGCATGAGCGTTCAAATCTAGTTGATGTGGAGACCTTCAGTCTGCAGAGAGTGTTGCATAAAATTTTGATTTGAAGATAGGAGTAACAACAGGTTTCCGGTAAATCAAAAACAGTCCTGCAAGGAGATAAACGGGAGAATTTTCAATGTTTTGTCATCTATTATGTCAGCCAATCTAAAAAGTTTACTGTCAAACCAAGGCTTCATTTGTGGAATAATCATTTTAAGCCTTTTTGGACCCCTCAAAATTTTCTTGCGTGGCGCAGTTTGTTACAGGTTCACAGTTCTTATGTAAAGAACCCTTTAGATAAATTTTTTTTTCCAGTGGAAGAAGTATTTTGTCTTTTGAGGCAATTTTAAATAAAACAACTTTTTACCATATTTTTGTATGGGCCATTTTTTTGTTTCAAAATGTTTTTATTAAACTTTAAATTTTATTTTTTTCAACCAACACGCATTGACTGGGGAAAAGGGTTGGGGGGAGGTACAGAGGGAGTGGGTCGGTGAAGAGGCCAAAAAGGGTTTAAGGTATCAAAAGGGTTTTTTTTTTTTTTCCTGAAGGTTACAAAAAAAAGTGCAGAGGATAATCAAAACATCGAAATGTCTATTGTAATTCGACAATTGCAACTTCCAGGCCTTTATTTCTGGCCAGTGTATCAGGCAACTCCCCTTCACTGCGCTCAATTGGAACAAATTTTCAAAACCCATATCCCCCCCCAAATTTTTTGAATTTAAAAAAGTTTTTTTCCTTTTCCCCCCCAAAATTGTAAAGTTCCCACCCGTTTTAAAGTTTTCGGCCCCCATGGACCCAAAAAAATCGCCCCTTCTATTCGTTTTTAAATAATCCGAAAAATTTTTGAAATATCTTGGTTGCTCGGTCGGGAAATAAGGGAAAAATGGGCCCCCATGAAAGTAGTAGAAGGGGGAAAAGAAATCAGGCGATACCCTTTAGAGGTAAATGAATATATTTGATGGTGGGTTTGAGAGCATAGATCCCCCTTCGACATGGTGTGTCTGATGAAGGTATTTTATGAAAACGATTTTGTGAATAAAGACTTTTGCACAATTGCTAAGAAACTGGTGGGGTTATATGTGTAAAATTGTGTTTTGTTATACTAGCACCAGTTAAAAAATTTATTGGGTGTGCCCAAAAAAATGGATTATTAATTGGTACAAAAACAAGGTAACAAAACAAAACAACAAAAAAAAGGGGGGGGGGGGAAGACAGAAGGGAAGGGAGGGAGGAATTTTTGTGGGTGTGGGGGTATCCACCACCTCGCTACTTTTTGAAACACCAGCAAAAATGATCAAACCTCAAAACCCGTAAATTTCTCGTTATGACCAGGATGTGGCCTCAATTTTATTTTCCTAAGTAATGAAGTGGCATGAAGCTGACCGGATCGATTTTCATTCGGTCGGTAGTAGCCCCAAAACGGGGGTACAAGTTTTGGGGGCGCTTCCCCGCACTGGAGCTCAGGAGAGGACAAACCCCCTAAGATAATTGTGACTTGGCGAGAGATATCCTCTGTGCAAAATTTTACGGGCCACCTTCCAATAGGGGATACTGGGAAGATGTTTAGAAGATTTTAAAGTTGCTACAATCATTTCTCCCACTTCTATTTGCGGAAATCCTCCCTCCATCGTGTCAATCCCTTGTCTGCCCCCCCTAGTCAAAAGTGGGTTTGGGAAATGCGTATAAAACCCGATATTCTGCCCCCGGACCCCCGGGTATTGGGTTTTCCTGGCCCAAAAAAAATGTCCTCCCCGTCTTGTTCCTTTAATTTGGGTTTGGGTATTTACTGTGTAGTGTAAAAGTTGCATATAGTGAAAAATGTGTGGGGTTACAAAGCTGTATTTTAAACATAGCTGATTAAATGTTAGGGGCTTTTTGTGTTGAAGATCCATCACATCCCTCATTGTCTTGATGCCCCTTTTTCCCCCTGTCTTGAAAATAGGGTGAGATCCTCCCGTCCGAAATGCAGGGTTACCCACAAAAGAGAGTCCTAATGAAGATTCCTCTGATAGAGAGCACCTTCGTCTTGTCATCCTCCATGCCCCCAGGTTTTTTAAAAGGGGATTTGGGCCCCAACTTCGGCGGGCAAGTCTGTAATCGGGTATGCAAAAAAGGTTAGGTAGCGAATAGCCAAGACACAAAAATTGTCTCCAGATTTTCAGACGCAAAGTCATCTTTCCCCTTTACCAATCTTGTATGAACAGAGTTTTGTGCTAGGTTTTAAAAGGGCTTAATGTTGGGAAATTTATCCCCCCCCTTACGTATGGGCTGGCAGGATGTTAAGTGGTATTCTAGATCGTCCTGTGCCATATGAAAGTTCTAAATAATTTGTTTTGAAAATTTTCATCGCGGGGCGAAAGATGGTGAGATTTGGAA
This sequence comes from Phyllomedusa bahiana, assembly GCA_025379985.1. Taxonomy (NCBI): domain Eukaryota; kingdom Metazoa; phylum Chordata; class Amphibia; order Anura; family Hylidae; genus Phyllomedusa; species Phyllomedusa bahiana. The sequence continues at coordinate 12,641 of JAODAL010015623.1, read as the reverse complement.
AAAAATTAAAAATGGGAAAAAAAATTTTCAGTTTTTCAGATTGGCCCCCCACCCATAAATGATAAAGGTTTGCAGCCCCTGGGATAAAATTTTGTTTAGTTGTTTTATAAATTTATTAAAGTTGGTAGGAGTCGCGGGATTCTAGGACTGTATCCCTTGTAAGGAGCGGGGTTCCCCCGTAGTGGAAGGTGTTTCGCCCCAAATTTGGGCTTGTGGGCCCGTTGCTTTGTTTTTGATTTATTGGTTTTTTGGGCAACGCCGCCAATTAAACCTCGTGGGGGTTTTTAGGGGTTTGGGGGGGTTGAACGAAAACGACGGAAAAGGCCCGGTTAAATCTGTTTTAATGGTAAAGCCCGATATCCTCCCGGACTGGGGGTTCGCGGGTATTTGTTTTTGAGCAAGGTGGGGGGCACCCCCGCTCCCAGTGTAAAAGGGGGGGGTTTTTTCCATTTAAGTTGGGTTTTCCCTGGGTTGTTGCTTGCTCTGTAAGAAAGGGTTTAAAAGGTTCACCAAAATTTCTATAGCCCAAAGATGTGTTGAGGAACTGCTAGGAGACCGAATCAAAGGCCTTTTCGGCATCTAAACTGAGTAACATAGTGGTGGGGTATTTATTCAAGGATGCTGCTACCGTTGCTGCTATGGCAGTACGGATGCCTTTTGTGGATCGGCGACCTCTGACAAATCCCAATTGTGAGGGAGTCAATAGTGAGGCAAAAGTTCTTTAAGTCGGGTTGCCAGAATGGTCGCTAAAATCTTATAATCTGTGTTTAACAGGGAGATCGGTCTATAAGATCCGACCTCCTCTGGGTTCCTGCCAGGTTTGGCAGGACAATCGTTCGTGCCTCTGGAAGCCCTCAACTACTACATCTTCTCCATAAATTTCGTTGAAGAGCGTTGTCAATGTGGGGACAATTTCTACTTTCAGTAGTTAAAATATTTGCCAGAGAGACCATCTGGGCCTGGGGACTTATTGTTTTTTAAGGAGTCTATAGCGGTTGTCACCTCCGGAGATGTTAGTGGTGCCGCTAGGTGTTCCCTTTGTTCCGTTGATAGTTTAGGGGGTTGAGTCTTATGTAATAGATCCCATGTGCCCTGAGAGTCATAAGGCCGCTCCACTTAGAGGTCGGTATAAAATGTGATCAAGGCCTCCAGGATCTCTCTATTGTTTGTTAGTACCTGACCAGTAGAGGGATGGCAGATCTTCAAAACAAATTTTTGGGGTGTATGTGGTTTGGTTAAGCGGGCCAGCAATTTACCTGATTTTCCTCCCCACCTATAAAAATAGTTTCTTGTTAATTCTATTTGCCATTTGGGTTGGGCTAAGATATAAGCGTCTAACAGCCCTTTGGCTTCCAGATATTTACTTCTGTGTTCCTTGTCAGGAGACCTCAGAAACTCACTATGTGCATTTAACAAATCAGTATGAAGCGTGGAATAAACTTGTCTCTGTTTTTTGTGCTTCAGTGCAACATACGTTAAAATGTGTCCTCTCATAACTGCCTTTGAGGTTCGCCATAAGAGGGATGTGTCTACCTGGGAGTTCAGGTGGTCATCTAGATAATTATTCCAGGATATAGTAAGATACGCTCGGAAGTCGTCTGATTGTGTTAGGTATGACGGAAACCTCCAATTTCTACTCATCCCCTCCGGACAATTGGGGCATAATCTAATGGGTGCGTGGTCCGAGACTATGATTTCCTCAATATGTGTTGACTTTATACGGTGAAACAGGGAGTCTGAACTAAGAAAGAAATCTATACAGGTGGTAGTGGTGTGGACTGATGCGATATATGTGAAGTCTTTTTCCGAAGTATGTTGGATTCGCCATGGGTCACACAGACTAAACTGCTTTATCAATTGTAATATGTTTAAAATGGCTTGGTGATCATCGTTAGAAGAGGATGATCTATCCAGGTCCGGGGAGAGCACAGCATTAAAATCACCACCCATTATTAAATTGGTGGTTTCCCTTTCCGCCAAAAATTGGAGGAGTTCGGAATAGAAAGTGGCGTTAGGTGAGTTCGGAGCATATATATTTAAAAAGTTGTACCTAGTGTTATCAATCAAGATAGATAGGTAGAGGTATCGTCCCTTGGGATCAGCATGTTCCTCAAGAACTTGGTATCTTAAGGAAGTGCTAAGAAGAATGGCCACTCCTCGTGTTTTCGTTGAGATGTCTGCACTAAAGCAATGCGCTATCCATGGTGCCTTAAGTGTGCCATCTTCCCCTTGCCGCCAATGTGTCTCCTGAAGAAATACTACATCTGGGCGGAAGCGTTTAAGATGGGAAATGACTTTCTTCCATTTTATCGGGTCATTAAGTCCAGCTACATTCCAGGACATAAGCTTTAAAGAGTCTATCATGGTAGTGGTGGTGTGTGTGTCATGTGCACTACTCATCCTACCCCACATCTAGAAGACCTGGCGTAAGGAGGAGATTCTTCAGGGGATCCAGATGGCCTGTCCCAGCGAGCAGGCAGAGCTGGTTGTAAGTCAGGGCGGCGGGCCCCACGCACCCACAGAAGGGAAGGAGGAATAGGGAGAACTGAAACATAAAAAAAGAAGATAAGAAAAGTAGTAACATCACTGCATACATTCTATTATGCATATCAAACAATAATAAGGTTGTAGGAGGACACTATTAGTCCTCCTTGAAAGAATTTGTCAAGATGGTCATCCGTCTTGGTCTTGACGCTCTCGAAGAAAATGCGCCTCTGCTTGCATGTGGTTAGTGTAGTAGGTCACGTTGCCATCTTCTGTCACCTTCAGCTTGGCTGGTTATAGCAATTGGAATCTGATGTTGTTATTGATGAGATGCTTGCTTCCTTTTGGTGGTAACTGCGGCTGAAAAATCCTGAAAGGTAAAAATTTTTAGGCCTCCAACCTCAAGGGTACACTGTTGATGGTAGGCTCTCAGGATTTGTTCTTTAACCATATAATGATCAAATTTTGCAATAGTTGGTCGTGGACGTGGGTGGTTGCCTATTGTATCGAGCCCATGCAGTGTACACGCTCAGTGAGTGGCAGTTCCTGTGGGAATTCCAATTTTAAGGCCGCTACAAAACGTGTTAGGTCTTTACTCTTAGTCGCTTCCGGTATGCCTATAAAGCAGAGATTACTTCTGTGGCTTCTGTTCTTGAGTTCATCGAGTTTGTCCTGCAGCAGTCTAATATGTTGTCTTGCTGAATGGAGCTTTGTTGCTGGAGGGTAAATTGATTCACATGGGGCCCTGTAGGTTTCAAGTTCACTTATGCATTGCGTGTTGTTGGTGTCTGTGTCAGGGCCGAATTAACGGAGGCTTGAAAGAGATCCAACCGTTTATCTAGTAGCGGCATAATAAGATTTGACACCTCCTGTGCAATCGAATTCGCTTGGTGACGATCATTCTGGGGCGGACTGGCTGGGTTAGAAGGCGAGGACCACTGTCCAGACAGCAGATCGTTGTCTGCCTGAGAAGCCATTGTAAAATCCTGAGATAAGAGGGCTGGAGACTTTCTTTGAGGTTGAGGGTTATCCTTAGCTCTGGGGCGCAAGGCAATGGTGGAGTTTGAGCTCTCTTGTGAAGGTTGTGTTTTCTGTTGGTGTTGTTTCTTCGTTGCAGCTGAAGTGCCTGGAGTGAGATATTTCTTAATAGTCTTTAGATGGCTTGAGCAGAGTTAGGTATTTACCGTAGACAGATTGACCATGTAAAGGGTATTAGTTTACATTGCTAATGATTAGTCACACACTAATTTGGAAGTATTGAGACGTCAAGTCCGAAGTGGTATAGAATTGCTTGTTTCAGACTCCAATTGCCGCAAATGCTCACTTGGCGGCGACATAGACTGTGAGATAGTGTCTACTGAATTGAGGAACAGGTAGCTTAACGTTGTATTTACTAAGACAGAGTCTCAAAGCCGGGTGCTTTTGTGCTGCAGTAGAGGTGCAGAACACTTTAATTGGTAATTGCTTCGGGCGACCACTAGGTGGCAGCAGAGTCCATCCAGACAGTGTGGAAGGTATTGGAGATAGATGATTTCTCAAGACCAGGTTTTAAAGCAAAAGTCTAAGCGATTAGGAGAGCAGAGGCTTATTTAGCAGTACAGAAACGTTCAGAAAGTCTTTCCCTGCAGGTTTATGAAGCTAATTACAAGCTCTAAGGGCAATGTGCAGCAATGTGCCCTGGGGAGCAGCTGATGGTGTTATCAGATTCTAGAGTCTCAGGTAAGAGAGAGAGTGATCGGAGTGATAATGTTTATAATTGATTTAATAGTGGAGGTCCTGTTGTAACTGAGGGATCGGTGAGTCTTGTGACTGCCTGCCGATCTCCTCCTGGGTGTGTCACAGTATCCTAGCCAATATGGCCGCTGTTCCCGCCACTAGCAGTGAATGTGGAGGAGAAAGAGGAGGGGGAAAGGGGGAGGGCTGTGCTGTTCAGCCACCTAAGATGGCGGCCCAAGTCCCTTTATTTCCCCAGAGTCCATTATGTGGTGGTTGTGGTGCCCTTTACGATCCCCCAGAGGTAAGGTGACAGGGGTGAGGTGCAGGTCCCCAAAGGCGTCCCCCTTGGCGTTAAGGGAGTGGGGGCGGGCGGTGGCCCTTTTTTCAAATCGGCGTCCGGGGCGGTGCCGTTCTTTCAATGGCGTCCGGGCCCCGTTACTTGGGGTGAAAACCCCAGCGGGGGGATTCCGGCAGCTATGCGGCCGGGCACCTTGCTGAGCGTGATGTTGTCGGGCAGCTGGGGATGGAGCGCGGCAGTGCAGCTTAGCCGCATATGAGCTAAAATGGCCGCCACAGCGAATGGCAAGGCCAGCGGAGTTACCGCTTGACTCCTCGTCCTCCGGGGTTGTGCGAGGCTTCCCTGCAGGATCCAGGCGATGTCAGCTCTGTCCCCGTCCCGGGTTGTTGCTTGTGGGCACGATGGTCCCGGGTTTTTTTGGCATTTTGGGGTCTGGGGCCAAGAAAAGGGCCCTTGTGGTCCGCCACCGGGAAATGTATGGGCCATTTTTATACATATTGTTCACACACTGAGTCCACTCCATATGTGGCAGGTAACAGCTGAATGGTTGCCATAGCAGACGGAAGCCCCAAAGAAGGTTTTGTTTCTGCCTTTTACTTTTATTATGTAACCCCGCCATTCATTGAAAGATGTATTTGAAATGGTGTCAAAAACAATCGCAAAACCCGGTTTTGTATCCAAATGGTATCAATTAAAATTGTAATCTTACCGACCTACAGAATACAGATAACATGGGTCATTTATACCGAACAGTGAACTTCATAAAAACAAACCCCCTCTAAAAATGAGCGTTATGTTTTTATTTCAAGTTCCACCCTAATTAGAGTTTCACAGTAAATTATAGGATAGAGTCAATAGCCACCATTAAAGAGTACATTCTATCACCCAGTCAATTTGTGAGCACACCAACAATTAAGACTTGGCTATCGCTCACAAAACACCTTAACACAGATAACACATACAACTTTTTTTTTTAAAACATAATTTTTATTGAGTTTTTAAACAATTACATATAAAAACATACATTGATGAATGCCAACAATATTGTGTTCCAGCAAAAACAGAAGACCAAAGGGTAAGGAATAAATAGTATGTAAGGTACAATAGGCTGAAAAATAAAAATAATAATGTAGTACAAACTGAGTATTCTAATATCATCAGTACAAAGATGAGTTAAGTAAACAGATCCTCATGACATAAGTAACTGTAAACAGTAACACAACTTGGAACCTTGGTACCTGGAAATGGTAAATTAAAATATTTCAAATAGCATCGTATAGAAATATACTAGGTCAGGAATAATAAAGCATCAGGATGGAAATAATGCTGCAAGAATGTCTCATAACCCCAACATCCCAGGCAGTCCAATATGGAGGCCGGATAATGGATGTAATGAGTGTGCACATCTGTTTTATATATACCATGTAAATGATGGAGACAATATATCATATCTTTGATGAGAGAGAGCCCCCACATTACAGTCCACTAACATTCAAAGCCCCCAAATTGGCTGATAATTAGGAAGATACCCACAGGTGTATATAAAAGGTTGCATAATTTCTTTTATTTCCCTGTTTGTGGGAAATTTATTTATGAATTTTTGCCACTTTTTAAAAAAATTTGGGAAAAGATTGTGTTTCCTTAAACACCAAAAATTTTAAAAAGGGAATAAAAGTTTCTTTAAATTTGTAGTACATACCATTTTTGTATATGTATTGAATGAAGTAAAATGTAAAAATATTTTATGGGATGTACTACCTGTAAGCTTAAAATACAATAGCAGAAACACATAAAAGGGGCTTTTGGGTAGTAACTGACCCGCGGTTTGGGTCAAAAATATCCATAGCTCCCGCCAATGAAAAGCGCTTAAAAAATTTGGGAATTACTTACCCCCGGCCCAATTTTCCCAAAAGATCCAAATTTTTTGTTTTTAGCGCGTTTTGTTTTTTTGAAAGTGTTTTTAAATTTATGTTTTTTTTAAAAGGTTTAGCATTTTTAGATAATGTTTTAAAATAAAAAAAATTTTTTGGGAAAATATAAAAATTTTACGTTCTCGCTTCACTTGGGCCCCTCCCCCGGATCATTTGGGCCCACAATAATTTTTTGGGCCTTTTGGAGTGTGGGAGGGGCTGAAATGGCCGAAAATTTTCCCGAGGGTTTCTGCACCCCTCGGAGTATTCGAAAGTATGCGCCCCGCTCCAGAAGGGCCCGCCCCTGCGCCATTCCCGCCCTTTCTTTGTTAGGCGCACCGAAAGGGGCCCAAAAGGTTTGCAAAACCCCGATCATGGTTTTTTGACAGTGGTTTGGGGGACCGGTGAGGCGGGGGTTTTTGCCAAAAAAACAGGCGCAATCCAAAAAATATACAGGGTCCCCCTTTGGGTTTTTTAAAGCACCACTATACATTTTTTGATTTTCTTTTAAACGTTTTTTATTAGGTAAAATCAAAAAAAAAGGGTCAACAGTAACAGAATGAGCATAAGAGCACAGATTACAATAGAATCATTGAAACAAGGAAATTGACAATCTCTCATTATGCAAAAATAACATATCTCATTCCGGAAGCACCCATTTTCTTATTTTAAGCTAACAAAAACAAACTGTGAAATTCTACCTTACAGTAGTATGTGGATCTTCATCATCCTTGATCTCCACAGATGGAAAAGAAATTGCATAGTTAATTATAGCAATCTTATTTAACATTGTTACTTTATGGGTCTGTGGAACAGCTTTTACATGTTCCAGTCCCTTCTATAATAAAAAAAAACCCTTCTTTCTATTATGCCTTTTTTATGCCTCTGATGTTTTGTTCGTATGTTACCTTTCACATATGAAGACAGTAAACCACATACTCAAATGACAACAGTCATTAGGTCAACATGAACCAAAACAGTATAACCAAATAAGCTCACCAATACCATTTGGTAATTCTATGTATCAATCTTTGATATTCCAAGCTGATTAGAAATACTTTCCAAGATCATAGATTTATCTCAGAAAAGGCAGACAGACAGTGCTTAGTCACCCCAAATTTGGACCCCATCCCTGCCAAGATCATGATCAGAGTTATGTATCAAGAATTGGAGGATCTCCACTTAAGATCCGTTTTTGGTACCAAGAAGTGACACTGAAACAATCCCTGATGGCATGTTGGATTCACACTGATAATAGAGAGATATAACTCTCCCATATCCCAAAAAAGTTTTGTGTTTGCGTTTCCTTTTTTATTCATACCTCCACCCAGTCCATTTTCATAATTTATGAAGCTTTTCCAGGAAAAGCCTAAAGGGCGGGGGTCTCATGTATTCATATGTAGGAGCTTTCTACTCCCTGGTACACATGGAGTCTCCTGTGTATCTATGTGACCAAAAATTGTCCATAGTGGATTCCTAGAGATATAATTAGTAAGATGAGTAGTTGTAAATGAGATAATCCTATCCCAAAAGGCTTGAACTATTGGGCAACTCCATAGGCAAAAGGTCTGCCTACAGCGGAAACAGCATGTAGGCCCTATAGTACAGTTGGAGAGTCATCTACTGGAGGGCAAGAATTGTTTACTATTATTTAGCACTACATAAAGCGTTGGAAGATCCAGGCTGGGATCATCCTCAACCCATCTCATGAGTGCCATAGAAGTTTTAGAAAAATCCAGTGGTGTGTGGACTAGTTTATAAAAATGAGTGGTTAAACCTTTAAGAGAAGAGCTACAATTCATTTCCTTCCATAAGGCAGGATTCCATTCCACCGGTGAGAATTGTAAGTTCAATTCAGACACTTCGCTATATGCACAAATATATAGGAAAAAAGATATCCCCTGTGGGTGATCCAACTCAGTGGTAGTACAAATAAAACGTCCTCGGTGTACGTGGAAGACTTATGGCTTTTATTTAGCCACAGTTCATACAGGCAAAACAAAACAACACGGCTTGAATTCAGCCTTGTAACATGACAAACACAGTTCATGTGGATAACTCACAGTCCGTAAGTATTCCTGGGTTCAGTCCTCACCCAGATCAGGGGAAATGGGCACACGGCAGATTGCAGGCTGGAGCTCAAACTTTCCACCTTTCCTTCAGTCAGACCAAACACACTGACTGAGAACCACACCCCCTGATTCTCCAGACTTTCTGCCTTAAGTAGGCCTGGCCAACCCCTGGCCTGGATACCTGGGAGCATTCCTTCCACCCTACTCTTTGGACTGCTCCAATAAAAGCCTGGCCCGGGTCGACTGCTATTCATCAGTCATACTACTAGAACCAAACAAATGTCAGTACCCTAGCAATACTGACAACGCTAGCAGGCTTTACTTCACCAAGATCAGGAACCTCGCTGACACGTATCTGCCATCCAAGACGGCACCTTGTGTCTTCTTACACCCCGCATCCGGGAATTTGTTCCTGAGCTCCTCCATTGATAAGATTTTCTGTGACTCTATATTCACCATGTGATACACGGAGACAACTCTCCCCCTGCACCACCTGTAAAACTCCCTGTAAGGAAAACCCTACTGAAAATCTGTAATTGCCAAGAAGGTAATGATCCGAGGGGATGTAGGTTTCTTATTCCTCATATATTGAAATGCCTTCCAATTTGGAATCAGCAAGGGGTTAGATCTGACCAATTCTGTTATTATTTGGTAGGTTTGAAGTTATAAATTTGTTAGTGACACTCTTCCCAAATACTATGATTTGGTTTTGGAATCTTCAAATGCTGAAGTGTGTTGTATCCAGTCCGCCGCTACCCGCCACATTGTACGCCCTAACATTGGGTAAATTAATGCCTCCATTAGCCCTTGGTTGTTGTATAATCACCAATGGGATTTGGGTCTCTTACTATTCCATACAAACTTGTGAAAAAAACGCATGTATGCCCTTCTCACCTTTCGTTCTGATGTATAGAGGTAAAGTGTGCAAGAGATATAATAATTTCGGGAATTCTGATAATTTGATAAGATTTCCGCTGCCAATATATGATAATGGCAGTTTCCTCCAATCTACCAGCTTCTGCTCCGAGGATCGAATATAAGACATGATATTGTGTTTATAGAGAAGGGAAGGAGATTTAGTGATGCTTACACCCAGATACGGAAGTATGTTTCTACACTATACAAAAGGGGTAGAGAGATGCCCATGAAGGCTGCAACAGTCCCTTTAGCATCAAATTAGTCTTTCCATATTGATAAAATATCCCAATAATTCCCCAATTTCCTGGAGAGTTTGTAAAGTTTGCTCCATCATTATACGTGGGTTGTGGAGAACCAATATTGCGGGGGGGGGGGGGGTCGCGAGGGGTCAATATTGATAGTACTCAGTGGCTGAAGGAGGTACAAAAGGATATCCAATACCAAATTAAAGAGTAATGGAGTAGGCATCCTTGAAGTGTGCCCCTAAAAATATCTATGGAAGACGTCAACCTATTATTAATCAGTAAGGTAATGTTTGTACCCTCTTGGATATAGTTCACAAAGTTTCTGAAATTAGGCCCAAAACATCCTGCTTAGTAAGGTGGCTGATAGAAAAGGCCATGATACAGTATCAAATGCCTTTTCGGCATCTAAGCTAAGAAGCATAGATATTCCAGTATTTGGAGCCTGTGCCATAAGTGTTGTTGATATTGCAGCTCATATATTTTTAACCAACTTCCTCCCCCCATACAAAGCCTCTCTGGGAGGGATGCATTATGGAAGGGAGGACTGTTTGAATTCTATTTGCTAATATTTGTATATGAAATTTGTAATCACAGTTTAACAAACTTATGGGGTTGAAATTATGTACTAGTGTTGGGCCCTTGTTAGGTTTTGGGGGCAGGATTGTCCTAGAATCCAAAAATAAATCCATTGTCCCCTGGTCCTGGTAAATGTTTTTGTAGAGAGATGATATGGTCAGTGTTATCATTGGTGACAATAATTTGTAGAATTCATTGCTGAACCCATCCGGACCCATCGACTTGTTGGTGGAGGAGGATGTTAAGGCCGCTCTCACCTCCTCCTCTATGGTTCTCTGCTGGTTCTCCGACAGACCCAGAAGCCAAAAAGGAATTCATCTTTTCCATATCTGTGGGGGCAGCCCTATACAAATCCTCAAAGAAGTTACTGAAAATTTTCACCACTTCTTGTGCAGCACATTTGAGACTGGATCCCTCAGAGCCACCACTGATTTATGCGAGTGTTGTGCTTTTGTTAGTCTGGCCAAAAGCCAACTTGATTTATTAGCATTGTTAAAATATTTGTTTTGGGTACGTTTAACTAGCCAACAGGCTTGACTTTGAATGAAAGAATCTTATGTGCCCTTGGCTGCCTTGTAAATATTCTCCCTTCCAGGTGATGGATTAGCTGTAAGGTCATGTTGAGTAGCGAGTAAAGTTTGGTGTGATTATTGAAATTTAGTATGTGCCTCCCTCTGTCTTCATGAGATTTATTGGATATTGTGTCCCCTGATGATCGCTGTAGCAAAAAATGAAGGAGTATTTTCCATTTGAGTAAGGTTGTCGTCCACAAAATTCACCCACTGAGTCTGTAAAAATAATTTAGAGTCCTCAAAGTGAATCAAATAACTTGGGAATTGCCAAGATTTAAAAATCAACAAGGTAGGTGCTTCTTGAAGTACAAGCTGTAACAGGCGCATGATCGTAAATAGTAATGGCATGTAAGGAAGAGTTCAGCACTGAATCCCATAAAGACAAGGATGTTAGGAAATAGCCTATTTGAGAAAAACTTCCATGCACCGGAGAGTAGAATGTATATTCCCTGGAATCTGCATTTAGGGGGACATGTATGAATGGGGCTGCACCAGAAGTCTGGCATCTTTTCAGCCCAAGAAATAGCGCCCTGTTCTCTATATTTTTAACCATTTGCACTCCAATATCAGGTGCATTACAAAGTGTCTGCGGCACGTTGTAATGCGCCTGAGATCGGGGGCGTGCTTCAGGCGTGTCACACTACAACCGTACGAAGCTTTTATAACTTTAGTACGACAAATCCAGGCACATTACTGCTGGAACAGGTAGAGCACTTTAAAAGTGGTTGACTTGAGCCTGAATTGTAATTTTTGCTCTAGAATGCGCCTGATTGCGCCACAATAGACCGGATTTATAGATTCAGGTGCATTCTACACTACTATTGTGCGCAATAAAATTATCGTCTAGGTGCCAAAAATTATACATGTCGCCGTTAGTGTTCGCCAAGTATCACATATATTTCTTGAGACCTGGCTAGTATTTAAATCTCCCCCCAATATAATGTTTGTGTCTCCTCTCTGTATCAGGAGTGTATTTAATTTGACAAAAAATTCTGTGTTGGGCTGATTGGGTGCATTCCCATTTACCAGAGTATATTGGGCCCCTGCTATGATATTTTCAGAACAAGGTATCTCCCCCTATTATCCTTCAACTGCTCCTCCACTGTGTGCCCCAGGCCTCTCTGAAGTAAAATGTCTACCTCCTTGCTTCTGAAAAAAAGTCTGCAGAATATCATGAGTCTAACCAAGGGGCTTTCAGACCCGAGGCTTTACCCTTCTTCCAGTGAGTTTCCTGGAGATACATAATGTCGGGTCTGAATCTCCTTAGATGGGTGAGTGCCTTTTTCTGTTTAATTGGTGTCCTGAGACATTCCAGGTAATTAAGGTTAATAGATTCTGAGAGGAGGAATGAGTAATTTGTATGATGTGTGTCATGTAACATCCGGTACCTGATCCATCAATGTCAAGGTCATCATTAAAATTTGGATCTCCGCTGTCCTAGCCAGCACCAGTAGGTATCCAGATTTCACGAATCGCAGGCCCCTGGCGGATCATGCACCGCTTTGCCATTGCCTATGAAACAAAATGTGAGCTCAGCTAAAACCAAAAACAGAACCAAACATATTGAATTGTGAGACTGATTAAGGTTCCCAAAGTCAAGAGTATATCTTGGATGAAAATGCTGCATAGCAGCTAAAAGTTAGGCCAGAGATCAGTAACATATTGCCTACACCTCCCTACTAAGATCATGGGACATTGTTATCCTCTCCTATTTGGAAATGTTTTCTAGCTAGTGTCCGATCCTTAAAAAACAATTGCGGCCTTCAATCTGAACTTGCAGTTTGGCGGGATATATGAGCTGGAATCTAATAGCTCTGTCATGTAGGTGCTTACAGATTGGAGTAAATAAT